>CAMIUK010000060.1:0-31095 GCA_946251905.1 Cryptocephalus moraei
TGTGCATGTGCATGTGCATGTGCATGTGCATGTGCATGTGCATGTGCATGTGCATGTGCATGTGCATGTGCATGTGCATGTGCATGTGCATGCTGGCATGTGCATGTGCATGTGCATGTGCATGTGCATGTGCATGTGCATGTGCATGTGCATGTGCATGTGCATGTGCATGTGCATGTGCATGTGCATGTGCATGTGCATGTCGATGTGCATGTGCATGTGCATGTGCATGTGCATGTGCATGTGCATGTGCATGTGCATGTGCATGTGCATGTGCATGTGCATGTGCATGTGCATGTGCATGTGCATGTGCATGTGCATGTGCATGTGGGCATGTGCATGTGCATGTTGCATGTGCATGTGCATGTGCATGTCATGTGCATGTGCATGTGCATGTGCAATGTGCATGTGCATGTGCATGTGCATGTGCATGTGCATGTGCATGTGCATGTGCATGTGCATGTGCATGTGCATGTGCATGTGCATGTGCATGTGCATGTGCATGTGCATGTGCATGTGCATGTGCATGTGCATGTGCATGTGCATGTGCATGTGCATGTGCATGTGCATGTGCATGTGCATGTGCATGTGCATGTGCATGTGCATGTGCATGTGCATGTGCATGTGCATGTGCATGTGCATGTGCATGTGCATGTGCATTTGCATGTGCATGTGCATGTGCATGTGCATGTGCATGTGCATGTGCATGTGCATGTGCATGTGCATGTGCATGTGCATGTGCATGTGCATGTGCATGTGCATGTGCATGTGCATGGCATGTGCATGTGCATGTGCATGTGCATGTGCATGTGCATGTGCATGTGCATGTGCATGTGCATGTGCATGTGCATGTGCATGTGCATGTGCATGTGCATGTGCATGTGCATGTGCATGTGCATGTGCATGCATGTGCATGTGCATGTGCATGTGCATGTGATGGCATGTGCATGTGCATGTGCATGTGCATGTGCATGTGCATGTGCATGTGCATTGATGTGCATGTGCATGTGCATGTGCATGTGCATGTGCATGTGCATGTGCATGTGCATGTGCATGTGCATGTGCATGTGCATGTGCATGTGCATGTGCATGTGCATGTGCATGTGCATGTGCATGTGCATGTGCATGTGCATGTGCATGTGCATGTGCATGTGCATGTGCATGTGCATGTGCATGTGCATGTGCATGTGCATGTGCATGTGTGCATGTGCATGTGCATGTGCATGTGCATGTGCATGTGCATGTGCATGTGCAATGTGCATGTGCATGTGCATGTGCATGTGCATGTGCATGTGCATGTGCATGTGCATGTGCATGTGCATGTGCATGTGCATGTGCATGTGCATGTGCATGTGCATGTGCATGTGCATGGCATGTGCATGTGCATGTGCATGTGCATGTGCATGTGCATGTGCATGTGCATGTGCATGTGCATGTGCATGTGCATGTGCATGGGCATGTGCATGTGCATGTGCATGTGCATGTGCATGTGCATGTGCATGTGCATGTGCATGTGCATGTGCATGTGCATGTGCATGCTGTGCATGTGCATGTGCATGTGCATGTGCATGTGCATGTGCATGTGCATGTGCATGTGCATGTGCATGTGCATGTGCATGTGCATGTGCATGTGCATGTGCATGTTGCATGTGCATGTGCATGTGCATGTGCATGTGCATGTGCATGTGCATGTGCATGTGCATGTGCATGTGCATGTGCATGTGCATGTGCATGTGCATGTGCATGTGCATGTGCATGTGCATGTGCATGTGCATGTGCATGTGCATGTGCATGTGCATGTGCATGTGCATGTGCATGTGCATGTGCATGTGCATGTGCATGTGCATGTGCATGTGCATGTGCATGTGCATGTGCATGTGCATGTGCATGTGCATGTGCATGTGCATGTGCATGTGCATGTGCATGTGCATGTGCATGTGCATGTGCATGTGCATGTGCATGTGCATGTGCATGTGCATGTGCATGTGCATGTGCATGTGCATGTGCATGTGCATGTGCATGTGCATGTGCATGTGCATGTGCATGTGCATGTGCATGTGCATGTGCATGTGCATGTGCATGTGCATGTGCATGTGCATGTGCATGTGCATGTGCATGTGCATGTGCATGTGCATGTGCATGTGCATGTGCATGTGCATGTGCATGTGCATGTGCATGTGCATGTGCATGTGCATGTGCATGTGCATGTGCATGTGCATGTGCATGTGCATGTGCATGTGCATGGTGCATGTGCATGTGCATGTGCATGTGCATGTGCATGTGCATGTGCATGTGCATTGCATGTGCATGTGCATGTGCATGTGCATGTGCATGTGCATGTGCATGTGCATGTGCATGTGCATGTGCATGTGCATGTGCATGTGCATGTGCATGTGCATGTGCATGTGCATGTGCATGTGCATGTGCATGTGCATGTGCATGTGCATGTGCATGTGCATGTGCATGTGCATGTGCATGTGCATGTGCATGTGCATGTGCATGTGCATGTGCATGTGCATGTGCATGTGCATGTGCATGTGCATGTGCATGTGCATGTGCATGTGCATGTGGCATGTGCATGTGCATGTGCATGTGCATGTGCATGTGCATGTGCATGTGCATGTGCATGTGCATGTGCATGTGCATTGTGCATGTGCATGTGCATGTGCATGTGCATGTGCATTGCATGTGCATGTGCATGTGCATGTGCATGTGCATGTGCATGTGCATGTGCATGTGCATGTGCATGTGCATGTGCATGTGCATGTGCATGTGCATGTGCATGTGCATGTGCATGTGCATGTGCATGTGCATGTGCATGTGCATGTGCATGTGCATGTGCATGTGCATGTGCATGTGCATGTGCATGTGCATGTGCATGTGCATGTGCATGTGCATGTGCATGTGCATGTGCATGTGCATGTGCATGTGCATGTGCATGTGCATGTGCATGTGCATGTGCATGTGCATGTGCATGTGCATGTGCATGTGCATGTGCATGTGCATGTGCATGTGCATGTGCATGTGCATGTGCATGTGCATGTGCATGTGCATGTGCATGTGCATGTGCATGTGCATGTGCATGTGCATGTGCATGTGCATGTGCATGTGCATGTGCATGTGCATGTGCATGTGCATGTGCATGTGCATGTGCATGTGCATGTGCATGTGCATGTGCATGTGCATGTGCATGTGCATGTGCATGTGCATGTGCATGTGCATGTGCATGTGCATGTGCATGTGCATGTGCATGTGCATGTGCATGTGCATGTGCATGTGCATGTGCATGTGCATGTGCATGTGCATGTGCATGTGCATGTGCATGTGCATGTGCATGTGCATGTGCATGTGCATGTGCATGTGCATGTGCATGTGCATGTGCATGTGCATGTGCATGTGCATGTGCATGTGCATGTGCATGTGCATGTGCATGTGCATGTGCATGTGCATGTGCATGTGCATGTGCATGTGCATGTGCATGTGCATGTGCATGTGCATGTGCATGTGCATGTGCATGTGCATGTGCATGTGCATGTGCATGTGCATGTGCATGTGCATGTGCATGTGCATGTGCATGTGCATGTGCATGTGCATGTGCATGTGCATGTGCATGTGCATGTGCATGTGCATGTGCATGTGCATGTGCATGTGCATGTGCATGTGCATGTGCATGTGCATGTGCATGTGCATGTGCATGTGCATGTGCATGTGCATGTGCATGTGCATGTGCATGTGCATGTGCATGTGCATGTGCATGTGCATGTGCATGTGCATGTGCATGTGCATGTGCATGTGCATGTGCATGTGCATGTGCATGTGCATGTGCATGTGCATGTGCATGTGCATGTGCATGTGCATGTGCATGTGCATGTGCATGTGCATGTGCATGTGCATGTGCATGTGCATGTGCATGTGCATGTGCATGTGCATGTGCATGTGCATGTGCATGTGCATGTGCATGTGCATGTGCATGTGCATGTGCATGTGCATGTGCATGTGCATGTGCATGTGCATGTGCATGTGCATGTGCATGTGCATGTGCATGTGCATGTGCATGTGCATGTGCATGTGCATGTGCATGTGCATGTGCATGTGCATGTGCATGTGCATGTGCATGTGCATGTGCATGTGCATGTGCATGTGCATGTGCATGTGCATGTGCATGTGCATGTGCATGTGCATGTGCATGTGCATGTGCATGTGCATGTGCATGTGCATGTGCATGTGCATGTGCATGTGCATGTGCATGTGCATGTGCATGTGCATGTGCATGTGCATGTGCATGTGCATGTGCATGTGCATGTGCATGTGCATGTGCATGTGCATGTGCATGTGCATGTGCATGTGCATGTGCATGTGCATGTGCATGTGCATGTGCATGTGCATGTGCATGTGCATGTGCATGTGCATGTGCATGTGCATGTGCATGTGCATGTGCATGTGCATGTGCATGTGCATGTGCATGTGCATGTGCATGTGCATGTGCATGTGCATGTGCATGTGCATGTGCATGTGCATGTGCATGTGCATGTGCATGTGCATGTGCATGTGCATGTGCATGTGCATGTGCATGTGCATGTGCATGTGCATGTGCATGTGCATGTGCATGTGCATGTGCATGTGCATGTGCATGTGCATGTGCATGTGCATGTGCATGTGCATGTGCATGTGCATGTGCATGTGCATGTGCATGTGCATGTGCATGTGCATGTGCATGTGCATGTGCATGTGCATGTGCATGTGCATGTGCATGTGCATGTGCATGTGCATGTGCATGTGCATGTGCATGTGCATGTGTGCATGTGCAGTGCATGTGCATGTGCATGTGCATGTGCATGTGCATGTGCATGTGCATGTGCATGTGCATGTGCATGTGCATGTGCATGTGCATGTGCATGTGCATGTGCATGTGCATGTGCATGTGCATGTGCATGTGCATGTGCATGTGCATGTGCATGTGCATGTGCATGTGCATGTGCATGTGCATGTGCATGTGCATGTGCATGTGCATGTGCATGTGCATGTGCATGTGCATGTGCATGTGCATGTGCATGTGCATGTGCATGTGCATGTGCATGTGCATGTGCATGTGCATGTGCATGTGCATGTGCATGTGCATGTGCATGTGCATGTGCATGTGCATGTGCATGTGCATGTGCATGTGCATGTGCATGTGCATGTGCATGTGCATGTGCATGTGCATGTGCATGTGCATGTGCATGTGCATGTGCATGTGCATGTGCATGTGCATGTGCATGTGCATGTGCATGTGCATGTGCATGTGCATGTGCATGTGCATGTGCATGTGCATGTGCATGTGCATGTGCATGTGCATGTGCATGTGCATGTGCATGTGCATGTGCATGTGCATGTGCATGTGCATGTGCATGTGCATGTGCATGTGCATGTGCATGTGCATGTGCATGTGCATGTGCATGTGCATGTGCATGTGCATGTGCATGTGCATGTGCATGTGCATGTGCATGTGCATGTGCATGTGCATGTGCATGTGCATGTGCATGTGCATGTGCATGTGCATGTGCATGTGCATGTGCATGTGCATGTGCATGTGCATGTGCATGTGCATGTGCATGTGCATGTGCATGTGCATGTGCATGTGCATGTGCATGTGCATGTGCATGTGCATGTGCATGTGCATGTGCATGTGCATGTGCATGTGCATGTGCATGTGCATGTGCATGTGCATGTGCATGTGCATGTGCATGTGCATGTGCATGTGCATGTGCATGTGCATGTGCATGTGCATGTGCATGTGCATGTGCATGTGCATGTGCATGTGCATGTGCATGTGCATGTGCATGTGCATGTGCATGTGCATGTGCATGTGCATGTGCATGTGCATGTGCATGTGCATGTGCATGTGCATGTGCATGTGCATGTGCATGTGCATGTGCATGTGCATGTGCATGTGCATGTGCATGTGCATGTGCATGTGCATGTGCATGTGCATGTGCATGTGCATGTGCATGTGCATGTGCATGTGCATGTGCATGTGCATGTGCATGTGCATGTGCATGTGCATGTGCATGTGCATGTGCATGTGCATGTGCATGTGCATGTGCATGTGCATGTGCATGTGCATGTGCATGTGCATGTGCATGTGCATGTGCATGTGCATGTGCATGTGCATGTGCATGTGCATGTGCATGTGCATGTGCATGTGCATGTGCATGTGCATGTGCATGTGCATGTGCATGTGCATGTGCATGTGCATGTGCATGTGCATGTGCATGTGCATGTGCATGTGCATGTGCATGTGCATGTGCATGTGCATGTGCATGTGCATGTGCATGTGCATGTGCATGTGCATGTGCATGTGCATGTGCATGTGCATGTGCATGTGCATGTGCATGTGCATGTGCATGTGCATGTGCATGTGCATGTGCATGTGCATGTGCATGTGCATGTGCATGTGCATGTGCATGTGCATGTGCATGTGCATGTGCATGTGCATGTGCATGTGCATGTGCATGTGCATGTGCATGTGCATGTGCATGTGCATGTGCATGTGCATGTGCATGTGCATGTGCATGTGCATGTGCATGTGCATGTGCATGTGCATGTGCATGTGCATGTGCATGTGCATGTGCATGTGCATGTGCATGTGCATGTGCATGTGCATGTGCATGTGCATGTGCATGTGCATGTGCATGTGCATGTGCATGTGCATGTGCATGTGCATGTGCATGTGCATGTGCATGTGCATGTGCATGTGCATGTGCATGTGCATGTGCATGTGCATGTGCATGTGCATGTGCATGTGCATGTGCATGTGCATGTGCATGTGCATGTGCATGTGCATGTGCATGTGCATGTGCATGTGCATGTGCATGTGCATGTGCATGTGCATGTGCATGTGCATGTGCATGTGCATGTGCATGTGCATGTGCATGTGCATGTGCATGTGCATGTGCATGTGCATGTGCATGTGCATGTGCATGTGCATGTGCATGTGCATGTGCATGTGCATGTGCATGTGCATGTGCATGTGCATGTGCATGTGCATGTGCATGTGCATGTGCATGTGCATGTGCATGTGCATGTGCATGTGCATGTGCATGTGCATGTGCATGTGCATGTGCATGTGCATGTGCATGTGCATGTGCATGTGCATGTGCATGTGCATGTGCATGTGCATGTGCATGTGCATGTGCATGTGCATGTGCATGTGCATGTGCATGTGCATGTGCATGTGCATGTGCATGTGCATGTGCATGTGCATGTGCATGTGCATGTGCATGTGCATGTGCATGTGCATGTGCATGTGCATGTGCATGTGCATGTGCATGTGCATGTGCATGTGCATGTGCATGTGCATGTGCATGTGCATGTGCATGTGCATGTGCATGTGCATGTGCATGTGCATGTGCATGTGCATGTGCATGTGCATGTGCATGTGCATGTGCATGTGCATGTGCATGTGCATGTGCATGTGCATGTGCATGTGCATGTGCATGTGCATGTGCATGTGCATGTGCATGTGCATGTGCATGTGCATGTGCATGTGCATGTGCATGTGCATGTGCATGTGCATGTGCATGTGCATGTGCATGTGCATGTGCATGTGCATGTGCATGTGCATGTGCATGTGCATGTGCATGTGCATGTGCATGTGCATGTGCATGTGCATGTGCATGTGCATGTGCATGTGCATGTGCATGTGCATGTGCATGTGCATGTGCATGTGCATGTGCATGTGCATGTGCATGTGCATGTGCATGTGCATGTGCATGTGCATGTGCATGTGCATGTGCATGTGCATGTGCATGTGCATGTGCATGTGCATGTGCATGTGCATGTGCATGTGCATGTGCATGTGCATGTGCATGTGCATGTGCATGTGCATGTGCATGTGCATGTGCATGTGCATGTGCATGTGCATGTGCATGTGCATGTGCATGTGCATGTGCATGTGCATGTGCATGTGCATGTGCATGTGCATGTGCATGTGCATGTGCATGTGCATGTGCATGTGCATGTGCATGTGCATGTGCATGTGCATGTGCATGTGCATGTGCATGTGCATGTGCATGTGCATGTGCATGTGCATGTGCATGTGCATGTGCATGTGCATGTGCATGTGCATGTGCATGTGCATGTGCATGTGCATGTGCATGTGCATGTGCATGTGCATGTGCATGTGCATGTGCATGTGCATGTGCATGTGCATGTGCATGTGCATGTGCATGTGCATGTGCATGTGCATGTGCATGTGCATGTGCATGTGCATGTGCATGTGCATGTGCATGTGCATGTGCATGTGCATGTGCATGTGCATGTGCATGTGCATGTGCATGTGCATGTGCATGTGCATGTGCATGTGCATGTGCATGTGCATGTGCATGTGCATGTGCATGTGCATGTGCATGTGCATGTGCATGTGCATGTGCATGTGCATGTGCATGTGCATGTGCATGTGCATGTGCATGTGCATGTGCATGTGCATGTGCATGTGCATGTGCATGTGCATGTGCATGTGCATGTGCATGTGCATGTGCATGTGCATGTGCATGTGCATGTGCATGTGCATGTGCATGTGCATGTGCATGTGCATGTGCATGTGCATGTGCATGTGCATGTGCATGTGCATGTGCATGTGCATGTGCATGTGCATGTGCATGTGCATGTGCATGTGCATGTGCATGTGCATGTGCATGTGCATGTGCATGTGCATGTGCATGTGCATGTGCATGTGCATGTGCATGTGCATGTGCATGTGCATGTGCATGTGCATGTGCATGTGCATGTGCATGTGCATGTGCATGTGCATGTGCATGTGCATGTGCATGTGCATGTGCATGTGCATGTGCATGTGCATGTGCATGTGCATGTGCATGTGCATGTGCATGTGCATGTGCATGTGCATGTGCATGTGCATGTGCATGTGCATGTGCATGTGCATGTGCATGTGCATGTGCATGTGCATGTGCATGTGCATGTGCATGTGCATGTGCATGTGCATGTGCATGTGCATGTGCATGTGCATGTGCATGTGCATGTGCATGTGCATGTGCATGTGCATGTGCATGTGCATGTGCATGTGCATGTGCATGTGCATGTGCATGTGCATGTGCATGTGCATGTGCATGTGCATGTGCATGTGCATGTGCATGTGCATGTGCATGTGCATGTGCATGTGCATGTGCATGTGCATGTGCATGTGCATGTGCATGTGCATGTGCATGTGCATGTGCATGTGCATGTGCATGTGCATGTGCATGTGCATGTGCATGTGCATGTGCATGTGCATGTGCATGTGCATGTGCATGTGCATGTGCATGTGCATGTGCATGTGCATGTGCATGTGCATGTGCATGTGCATGTGCATGTGCATGTGCATGTGCATGTGCATGTGCATGTGCATGTGCATGTGCATGTGCATGTGCATGTGCATGTGCATGTGCATGTGCATGTGCATGTGCATGTGCATGTGCATGTGCATGTGCATGTGCATGTGCATGTGCATGTGCATGTGCATGTGCATGTGCATGTGCATGTGCATGTGCATGTGCATGTGCATGTGCATGTGCATGTGCATGTGCATGTGCATGTGCATGTGCATGTGCATGTGCATGTGCATGTGCATGTGCATGTGCATGTGCATGTGCATGTGCATGTGCATGTGCATGTGCATGTGCATGTGCATGTGCATGTGCATGTGCATGTGCATGTGCATGTGCATGTGCATGTGCATGTGCATGTGCATGTGCATGTGCATGTGCATGTGCATGTGCATGTGCATGTGCATGTGCATGTGCATGTGCATGTGCATGTGCATGTGCATGTGCATGTGCATGTGCATGTGCATGTGCATGTGCATGTGCATGTGCATGTGCATGTGCATGTGCATGTGCATGTGCATGTGCATGTGCATGTGCATGTGCATGTGCATGTGCATGTGCATGTGCATGTGCATGTGCATGTGCATGTGCATGTGCATGTGCATGTGCATGTGCATGTGCATGTGCATGTGCATGTGCATGTGCATGTGCATGTGCATGTGCATGTGCATGTGCATGTGCATGTGCATGTGCATGTGCATGTGCATGTGCATGTGCATGTGCATGTGCATGTGCATGTGCATGTGCATGTGCATGTGCATGTGCATGTGCATGTGCATGTGCATGTGCATGTGCATGTGCATGTGCATGTGCATGTGCATGTGCATGTGCATGTGCATGTGCATGTGCATGTGCATGTGCATGTGCATGTGCATGTGCATGTGCATGTGCATGTGCATGTGCATGTGCATGTGCATGTGCATGTGCATGTGCATGTGCATGTGCATGTGCATGTGCATGTGCATGTGCATGTGCATGTGCATGTGCATGTGCATGTGCATGTGCATGTGCATGTGCATGTGCATGTGCATGTGCATGTGCATGTGCATGTGCATGTGCATGTGCATGTGCATGTGCATGTGCATGTGCATGTGCATGTGCATGTGCATGTGCATGTGCATGTGCATGTGCATGTGCATGTGCATGTGCATGTGCATGTGCATGTGCATGTGCATGTGCATGTGCATGTGCATGTGCATGTGCATGTGCATGTGCATGTGCATGTGCATGTGCATGTGCATGTGCATGTGCATGTGCATGTGCATGTGCATGTGCATGTGCATGTGCATGTGCATGTGCATGTGCATGTGCATGTGCATGTGCATGTGCATGTGCATGTGCATGTGCATGTGCATGTGCATGTGCATGTGCATGTGCATGTGCATGTGCATGTGCATGTGCATGTGCATGTGCATGTGCATGTGCATGTGCATGTGCATGTGCATGTGCATGTGCATGTGCATGTGCATGTGCATGTGCATGTGCATGTGCATGTGCATGTGCATGTGCATGTGCATGTGCATGTGCATGTGCATGTGCATGTGCATGTGCATGTGCATGTGCATGTGCATGTGCATGTGCATGTGCATGTGCATGTGCATGTGCATGTGCATGTGCATGTGCATGTGCATGTGCATGTGCATGTGCATGTGCATGTGCATGTGCATGTGCATGTGCATGTGCATGTGCATGTGCATGTGCATGTGCATGTGCATGTGCATGTGCATGTGCATGTGCATGTGCATGTGCATGTGCATGTGCATGTGCATGTGCATGTGCATGTGCATGTGCATGTGCATGTGCATGTGCATGTGCATGTGCATGTGCATGTGCATGTGCATGTGCATGTGCATGTGCATGTGCATGTGCATGTGCATGTGCATGTGCATGTGCATGTGCATGTGCATGTGCATGTGCATGTGCATGTGCATGTGCATGTGCATGTGCATGTGCATGTGCATGTGCATGTGCATGTGCATGTGCATGTGCATGTGCATGTGCATGTGCATGTGCATGTGCATGTGCATGTGCATGTGCATGTGCATGTGCATGTGCATGTGCATGTGCATGTGCATGTGCATGTGCATGTGCATGTGCATGTGCATGTGCATGTGCATGTGCATGTGCATGTGCATGTGCATGTGCATGTGCATGTGCATGTGCATGTGCATGTGCATGTGCATGTGCATGTGCATGTGCATGTGCATGTGCATGTGCATGTGCATGTGCATGTGCATGTGCATGTGCATGTGCATGTGCATGTGCATGTGCATGTGCATGTGCATGTGCATGTGCATGTGCATGTGCATGTGCATGTGCATGTGCATGTGCATGTGCATGTGCATGTGCATGTGCATGTGCATGTGCATGTGCATGTGCATGTGCATGTGCATGTGCATGTGCATGTGCATGTGCATGTGCATGTGCATGTGCATGTGCATGTGCATGTGCATGTGCATGTGCATGTGCATGTGCATGTGCATGTGCATGTGCATGTGCATGTGCATGTGCATGTGCATGTGCATGTGCATGTGCATGTGCATGTGCATGTGCATGTGCATGTGCATGTGCATGTGCATGTGCATGTGCATGTGCATGTGCATGTGCATGTGCATGTGCATGTGCATGTGCATGTGCATGTGCATGTGCATGTGCATGTGCATGTGCATGTGCATGTGCATGTGCATGTGCATGTGCATGTGCATGTGCATGTGCATGTGCATGTGCATGTGCATGTGCATGTGCATGTGCATGTGCATGTGCATGTGCATGTGCATGTGCATGTGCATGTGCATGTGCATGTGCATGTGCATGTGCATGTGCATGTGCATGTGCATGTGCATGTGCATGTGCATGTGCATGTGCATGTGCATGTGCATGTGCATGTGCATGTGCATGTGCATGTGCATGTGCATGTGCATGTGCATGTGCATGTGCATGTGCATGTGCATGTGCATGTGCATGTGCATGTGCATGTGCATGTGCATGTGCATGTGCATGTGCATGTGCATGTGCATGTGCATGTGCATGTGCATGTGCATGTGCATGTGCATGTGCATGTGCATGTGCATGTGCATGTGCATGTGCATGTGCATGTGCATGTGCATGTGCATGTGCATGTGCATGTGCATGTGCATGTGCATGTGCATGTGCATGTGCATGTGCATGTGCATGTGCATGTGCATGTGCATGTGCATGTGCATGTGCATGTGCATGTGCATGTGCATGTGCATGTGCATGTGCATGTGCATGTGCATGTGCATGTGCATGTGCATGTGCATGTGCATGTGCATGTGCATGTGCATGTGCATGTGCATGTGCATGTGCATGTGCATGTGCATGTGCATGTGCATGTGCATGTGCATGTGCATGTGCATGTGCATGTGCATGTGCATGTGCATGTGCATGTGCATGTGCATGTGCATGTGCATGTGCATGTGCATGTGCATGTGCATGTGCATGTGCATGTGCATGTGCATGTGCATGTGCATGTGCATGTGCATGTGCATGTGCATGTGCATGTGCATGTGCATGTGCATGTGCATGTGCATGTGCATGTGCATGTGCATGTGCATGTGCATGTGCATGTGCATGTGCATGTGCATGTGCATGTGCATGTGCATGTGCATGTGCATGTGCATGTGCATGTGCATGTGCATGTGCATGTGCATGTGCATGTGCATGTGCATGTGCATGTGCATGTGCATGTGCATGTGCATGTGCATGTGCATGTGCATGTGCATGTGCATGTGCATGTGCATGTGCATGTGCATGTGCATGTGCATGTGCATGTGCATGTGCATGTGCATGTGCATGTGCATGTGCATGTGCATGTGCATGTGCATGTGCATGTGCATGTGCATGTGCATGTGCATGTGCATGTGCATGTGCATGTGCATGTGCATGTGCATGTGCATGTGCATGTGCATGTGCATGTGCATGTGCATGTGCATGTGCATGTGCATGTGCATGTGCATGTGCATGTGCATGTGCATGTGCATGTGCATGTGCATGTGCATGTGCATGTGCATGTGCATGTGCATGTGCATGTGCATGTGCATGTGCATGTGCATGTGCATGTGCATGTGCATGTGCATGTGCATGTGCATGTGCATGTGCATGTGCATGTGCATGTGCATGTGCATGTGCATGTGCATGCATGCATGCACATGCACATGCACATGCACATGCACATGCACATGCACATGCACATGCACATGCACATGCACATGCACATGCACATGCACATGCACATGCACATGCACATGCACATGCACATGCACATGCACATGCACATGCACATGCACATGCACATGCACATGCACATGCACATGCACATGCACATGCACATGCACATGCACATGCACATGCACATGCACATGCACATGCACATGCACATGCACATGCACATGCACATGCACATGCACATGCACATGCACATGCACATGCACATGCACATGCACATGCACATGCACATGCACATGCACATGCACATGCACATGCACATGCACATGCACATGCACATGCACATGCACATGCACATGCACATGCACATGCACATGCACATGCACATGCACATGCACATGCACATGCACATGCACATGCACATGCACATGCACATGCACATGCACATGCACATGCACATGCACATGCACATGCACATGCACATGCACATGCACATGCACATGCACATGCACATGCACATGCACATGCACATGCACATGCACATGCACATGCACATGCACATGCACATGCACATGCACATGCACATGCACATGCACATGCACATGCACATGCACATGCACATGCACATGCACATGCACATGCACATGCACATGCACATGCACATGCACATGCACATGCACATGCACATGCACATGCACATGCACATGCACATGCACATGCACATGCACATGCACATGCACATGCACATGCACATGCACATGCACATGCACATGCACATGCACATGCACATGCACATGCACATGCACATGCACATGCACATGCACATGCACATGCACATGCACATGCACATGCACATGCACATGCACATGCACATGCACATGCACATGCACATGCACATGCACATGCACATGCACATGCACATGCACATGCACATGCACATGCACATGCACATGCACATGCACATGCACATGCACATGCACATGCACATGCACATGCACATGCACATGCACATGCACATGCACATGCACATGCACATGCACATGCACATGCACATGCACATGCACATGCACATGCACATGCACATGCACATGCACATGCACATGCACATGCACATGCACATGCACATGCACATGCACATGCACATGCACATGCACATGCACATGCACATGCACATGCACATGCACATGCACATGCACATGCACATGCACATGCACATGCACATGCACATGCACATGCACATGCACATGCACATGCACATGCACATGCACATGCACATGCACATGCACATGCACATGCACATGCACATGCACATGCACATGCACATGCACATGCACATGCACATGCACATGCACATGCACATGCACATGCACATGCACATGCACATGCACATGCACATGCACATGCACATGCACATGCACATGCACATGCACATGCACATGCACATGCACATGCACATGCACATGCACATGCACATGCACATGCACATGCACATGCACATGCACATGCACATGCACATGCACATGCACATGCACATGCACATGCACATGCACATGCACATGCACATGCACATGCACATGCACATGCACATGCACATGCACATGCACATGCACATGCACATGCACATGCACATGCACATGCACATGCACATGCACATGCACATGCACATGCACATGCACATGCACATGCACATGCACATGCACATGCACATGCACATGCACATGCACATGCACATGCACATGCACATGCACATGCACATGCACATGCACATGCACATGCACATGCACATGCACATGCACATGCACATGCACATGCACATGCACATGCACATGCACATGCACATGCACATGCACATGCACATGCACATGCACATGCACATGCACATGCACATGCACATGCACATGCACATGCACATGCACATGCACATGCACATGCACATGCACATGCACATGCACATGCACATGCACATGCACATGCACATGCACATGCACATGCACATGCACATGCACATGCACATGCACATGCACATGCACATGCACATGCACATGCACATGCACATGCACATGCACATGCACATGCACATGCACATGCACATGCACATGCACATGCACATGCACATGCACATGCACATGCACATGCACATGCACATGCACATGCACATGCACATGCACATGCACATGCACATGCACATGCACATGCACATGCACATGCACATGCACATGCACATGCACATGCACATGCACATGCACATGCACATGCACATGCACATGCACATGCACATGCACATGCACATGCACATGCACATGCACATGCACATGCACATGCACATGCACATGCACATGCACATGCACATGCACATGCACATGCACATGCACATGCACATGCACATGCACATGCACATGCACATGCACATGCACATGCACATGCACATGCACATGCACATGCACATGCACATGCACATGCACATGCCATGCACATGCACATGCACATGCACATGCACATGCACATGCACATGCACAATGCACATGCACATGCACATGCAACATGCACATGCACATGCACATGCACATGCACATGCACATGCACATGCACATGCACATGCACATGCACATGCAACATGCACCATGCACATGCACATGCACATGCACATGCACATGCACATGCACAATGCACATGCACATGCACATGCACATGCACATGCACATGCACATGCACATGCACATGCACATGCACATGCACATGCACATGCACATGCACATGCACATGCACATGCACATGCACATGCACATGCACATGCACATGCACATGCACATGCACATGCACATGCACATGCACATGCACATTGCACATGCAACATGCACATGCACATGCACATGCAACATGCACATGCACATGCACATGCACATGCACATGCACATGCACATGCACATGCACATGCACATGCACATGCACATGCACATGCAGCACATGCACATGCACATGCACATGCACATGCACATGCACATGCACATGCACATGCACATGCACATGCACATGCACATGCACATGCACATGCACATGCACATGCACATGCACATGCACATGCACATGCATGCACATGCACATGCACATGCACATGCACATGCACATGCACATGCACATGCACATGCACATGCACATGCACATGCACATGCACAATGCACATGCACATGCACAATGCACATGCACATGCACATGCACATGCACATGCACATGCACATGCACATGCACATGCACATGCACATGCACATGCACATGCACATGCACATGCACATGCACATGCACATGCACATGCACATGCACATGCACATGCACATGCACATGCACATGCACATGCACATGCACATGCACATGCACATGCACATGCACATGCACATGCACATGCACATGCACATGCACATGCACATGCACATGCACATGCACATGCACATGCACATGCACATGCACATGCACATGCACATGCACATGCACATGCACATGCACATGCACATGCACATGCACATGCACATGCACATGCACATGCACATGCACATGCACATGCACATGCACATGCACATGCACATGCACATGCACATGCACATGCACATGCACATGCACATGCACATGCACATGCACATGCACATGCACATGCACATGCACATGCACATGCACATGCACATGCACATGCACATGCACATGCACATGCACATGCACATGCACATGCACATGCACATGCACATGCACATGCACATGCACATGCACATGCACATGCACATGCACATGCACATGCACATGCACATGCACATGCACATGCACATGCACATGCACATGCACATGCACATGCACATGCACATGCACATGCACATGCACATGCACATGCACATGCACATGCACATGCACATGCACATGCACATGCACATGCACATGCACATGCACATGCACATGCACATGCACATGCACATGCACATGCACATGCACATGCACATGCACATGCACATGCACATGCACATGCACATGCACATGCACATGCACATGCACATGCACATGCACATGCACATGCACATGCACATGCACATGCACATGCACATGCACATGCACATGCACATGCACATGCACATGCACATGCACATGCACATGCACATGCACATGCACATGCACATGCACATGCACATGCACATGCACATGCACATGCACATGCACATGCACATGCACATGCACATGCACATGCACATGCACATGCACATGCACATGCACATGCACATGCACATGCACATGCACATGCACATGCACATGCACATGCACATGCACATGCACATGCACATGCACATGCACATGCACATGCACATGCACATGCACATGCACATGCACATGCACATGCACATGCACATGCACATGCACATGCACATGCACATGCACATGCACATGCACATGCACATGCACATGCACATGCACATGCACATGCACATGCACATGCACATGCACATGCACATGCACATGCACATGCACATGCACATGCACATGCACATGCACATGCACATGCACATGCACATGCACATGCACATGCACATGCACATGCACATGCACATGCACATGCACATGCACATGCACATGCACATGCACATGCACATGCACATGCACATGCACATGCACATGCACATGCACATGCACATGCACATGCACATGCACATGCACATGCACATGCACATGCACATGCACATGCACATGCACATGCACATGCACATGCACATGCACATGCACATGCACATGCACATGCACATGCACATGCACATGCACATGCACATGCACATGCACATGCACATGCACATGCACATGCACATGCACATGCACATGCACATGCACATGCACATGCACATGCACATGCACATGCACATGCACATGCACATGCACATGCACATGCACATGCACATGCACATGCACATGCACATGCACATGCACATGCACATGCACATGCACATGCACATGCACATGCACATGCACATGCACATGCACATGCACATGCACATGCACATGCACATGCACATGCACATGCACATGCACATGCACATGCACATGCACATGCACATGCACATGCACATGCACATGCACATGCACATGCACATGCACATGCACATGCACATGCACATGCACATGCACATGCACATGCACATGCACATGCACATGCACATGCACATGCACATGCACATGCACATGCACATGCACATGCACATGCACATGCACATGCACATGCACATGCACATGCACATGCACATGCACATGCACATGCACATGCACATGCACATGCACATGCACATGCACATGCACATGCACATGCACATGCACATGCACATGCACATGCACATGCACATGCACATGCACATGCACATGCACATGCACATGCACATGCACATGCACATGCACATGCACATGCACATGCACATGCACATGCACATGCACATGCACATGCACATGCACATGCACATGCACATGCACATGCACATGCACATGCACATGCACATGCACATGCACATGCACATGCACATGCACATGCACATGCACATGCACATGCACATGCACATGCACATGCACATGCACATGCACATGCACATGCACATGCACATGCACATGCACATGCACATGCACATGCACATGCACATGCACATGCACATGCACATGCACATGCACATGCACATGCACATGCACATGCACATGCACATGCACATGCACATGCACATGCACATGCACATGCACATGCACATGCACATGCACATGCACATGCACATGCACATGCACATGCACATGCACATGCACATGCACATGCACATGCACATGCACATGCACATGCACATGCACATGCACATGCACATGCACATGCACATGCACATGCACATGCACATGCACATGCACATGCACATGCACATGCACATGCACATGCACATGCACATGCACATGCACATGCACATGCACATGCACATGCACATGCACATGCACATGCACATGCACATGCACATGCACATGCACATGCACATGCACATGCACATGCACATGCACATGCACATGCACATGCACATGCACATGCACATGCACATGCACATGCACATGCACATGCACATGCACATGCACATGCACATGCACATGCACATGCACATGCACATGCACATGCACATGCACATGCACATGCACATGCACATGCACATGCACATGCACATGCACATGCACATGCACATGCACATGCACATGCACATGCACATGCACATGCACATGCACATGCACATGCACATGCACATGCACATGCACATGCACATGCACATGCACATGCACATGCACATGCACATGCACATGCACATGCACATGCACATGCACATGCACATGCACATGCACATGCACATGCACATGCACATGCACATGCACATGCACATGCACATGCACATGCACATGCACATGCACATGCACATGCACATGCACATGCACATGCACATGCACATGCACATGCACATGCACATGCACATGCACATGCACATGCACATGCACATGCACATGCACATGCACATGCACATGCACATGCACATGCACATGCACATGCACATGCACATGCACATGCACATGCACATGCACATGCACATGCACATGCACATGCACATGCACATGCACATGCACATGCACATGCACATGCACATGCACATGCACATGCACATGCACATGCACATGCACATGCACATGCACATGCACATGCACATGCACATGCACATGCACATGCACATGCACATGCACATGCACATGCACATGCACATGCACATGCACATGCACATGCACATGCACATGCACATGCACATGCACATGCACATGCACATGCACATGCACATGCACATGCACATGCACATGCACATGCACATGCACATGCACATGCACATGCACATGCACATGCACATGCACATGCACATGCACATGCACATGCACATGCACATGCACATGCACATGCACATGCACATGCACATGCACATGCACATGCACATGCACATGCACATGCACATGCACATGCACATGCACATGCACATGCACATGCACATGCACATGCACATGCACATGCACATGCACATGCACATGCACATGCACATGCACATGCACATGCACATGCACATGCACATGCACATGCACATGCACATGCACATGCACATGCACATGCACATGCACATGCACATGCACATGCACATGCACATGCACATGCACATGCACATGCACATGCACATGCACATGCACATGCACATGCACATGCACATGCACATGCACATGCACATGCACATGCACATGCACATGCACATGCACATGCACATGCACATGCACATGCACATGCACATGCACATGCACATGCACATGCACATGCACATGCACATGCACATGCACATGCACATGCACATGCACATGCACATGCACATGCACATGCACATGCACATGCACATGCACATGCACATGCACATGCACATGCACATGCACATGCACATGCACATGCACATGCACATGCACATGCACATGCACATGCACATGCACATGCACATGCACATGCACATGCACATGCACATGCACATGCACATGCACATGCACATGCACATGCACATGCACATGCACATGCACATGCACATGCACATGCACATGCACATGCACATGCACATGCACATGCACATGCACATGCACATGCACATGCACATGCACATGCACATGCACATGCACATGCACATGCACATGCACATGCACATGCACATGCACATGCACATGCACATGCACATGCACATGCACATGCACATGCACATGCACATGCACATGCACATGCACATGCACATGCACATGCACATGCACATGCACATGCACATGCACATGCACATGCACATGCACATGCACATGCACATGCACATGCACATGCACATGCACATGCACATGCACATGCACATGCACATGCACATGCACATGCACATGCACATGCACATGCACATGCACATGCACATGCACATGCACATGCACATGCACATGCACATGCACATGCACATGCACATGCACATGCACATGCACATGCACATGCACATGCACATGCACATGCACATGCACATGCACATGCACATGCACATGCACATGCACATGCACTGCACATGCACATGCACATGCACATGCACATGCACATGCACATGCACATGCACATGCACATGCACATGCACATGCACATGCACATGCACATGCACATGCACATGCACATGCCACATGCACATGCACATGCACATGCACATGCACATGCACATGCACATGCACATGCACATGCACATGCACATGCACATGCACATGCACATGCACATACACATGCACATGCACATGCACATGCACATGCACATGCACATGCACATGCACATGCACATGCACATGCACATGCACATGCATATGCACATGCACATGCACATGCACATGCACATGCACATGCACATGCACATGCACATGCACATGCACATGCACATGCACATGCACATGCACATGCACATGCACATGCACATGCACATGCACATGCACATGCACATGCACATGCACATGCACGTGCACATGCACATGCACTTGCACATGCACATGCACATGCACGTGCACATGCACATGCACATGCACATGCACATGCACATGCACATGCACATGCACATGCACATGCACATGCACATGCACATGCACATGCACATGCACATGCACATGCACATGCACATGCACATGCACATGCACATGCACATGCACATGCACATGCACATGCACATGCACATGCACATGCACATGCACATGCACATGCACATGCACATGCACATGCACATGCACATGCACATGCACATGCACATGCACATGCACATGCACATGCACATGCACATGCACATGCACATGCACATGCACATGCACATGCACATGCACATGCACATGCACATGCACATGCACATGCACATGCACATGCACATGCACATGCACATGCACATGCACATGCACATGCACATGCACATGCACATGCACATGCACATGCACATGCACATGCACATGCACATGCACATGCACATGCACATGCACATGCACATGCACATGCACATGCACATGCACATGCACATGCACATGCACATGCACATGCACATGCACATGCACATGCACATGCACATGCACATGCACATGCACATGCACATGCACATGCACATGCACATGCACATGCACATGCACATGCACATGCACATGCACATGCACATGCACATGCACATGCACATGCACATGCACATGCACATGCACATGCACATGCACATGCACATGCACATGCACATGCACATGCACATGCACATGCACATGCACATGCACATGCACATGCACATGCACATGCACATGCACATGCACATGCACATGCACATGCACATGCACATGCACATGCACATGCACATGCACATGCACATGCACATGCACATGCACATGCACATGCACATGCACATGCACATGCACATGCACATGCACATGCACATGCACATGCACATGCACATGCACATGCACATGCACATGCACATGCACATGCACATTCACATGCACATGCACATGCACATGCACATGCACATGCACATGCACATGCACATGCACATGCACATGCACATGCACATGCACATGCACATGCACATGCACATGCACATGCACATGCACATGCACATGCACATGCACATGCACATGCACATGCACATGCACATGCACATGCACATGCACATGCACATGCACATGCACATGCACATGCACATGCACATGCACATGCACATGCACATGCACATGCACATGCACATGCACATGCACATGCACATGCACATGCACATGCACATGCACATGCACATGCACATGCACATGCACATGCACATGCACATGCACATGCACATGCACATGCACATGCACATGCACATGCACATGCACATGCACATGCACATGCACATGCACATGCACATGCACATGCACATGCACATGCACATGCACATGCACATGCACATGCACATGCACATGCACATGCACATGCACATGCACATGCACATGCACATGCACATGCACATGCACATGCACATGCACATGCACATGCACATGCACATGCACATGCACATGCACATGCACATGCACATGCACATGCACATGCACATGCACATGCACATGCACATGCACATGCACATGCACATGCACATGCACATGCACATGCACATGCACATGCACATGCACATGCACATGCACATGCACATGCACATGCACATGCACATGCACATGCACATGCACATGCACATGCACATGCACATGCACATGCACATGCACATGCACATGCACATGCACATGCACATGCACATGCACATGCACATGCACATGCACATGCACATGCACATGCACATGCACATGCACATGCACATGCACATGCACATGCACATGCACATGCACATGCACATGCACATGCACATGCACATGCACATGCACATGCACATGCACATGCACATGCACATGCACATGCACATGCACATGCACATGCACATGCACATGCACATGCACATGCACATGCACATGCACATGCACATGCACATGCACATGCACATGCACATGCACATGCACATGCACATGCACATGCACATGCACATGCACATGCACATGCACATGCACATGCACATGCACATGCACATGCACATGCACATGCACATGCACATGCACATGCACATGCACATGCACATGCACATGCACATGCACATGCACATGCACATGCACATGCACATGCACATGCACATGCACATGCACATGCACATGCACATGCACATGCACATGCACATGCACATGCACATGCACATGCACATGCACATGCACATGCACATGCACATGCACATGCACATGCACATGCACATGCACATGCACATGCACATGCACATGCACATGCACATGCACATGCACATGCACATGCACATGCACATGCACATGCACGTGCATGCAGCATGCACGTGCATGTGCATGTGCATGTGCATGTGCAAGTGCATGTGCATGTGCATGTGCATGTGCATGTGCAAGTGCACGTGCATGTGCACGTGCATGTGCATGTGCATGTGCATGTGCACGTGCATGTGCACGTGCATGTGCATGTGCATGTGCATGTGCACGTGCATGTGCACGTGCATGTGCATGTGCATGTGCATGTGCATGTGCATGTGCATGTGCATGTGCATGTGCATGTGCATGTGCATGTGCATGTGCATGTGCATGTGCATGTGCATGTGCATGTGCATGTGCATGTGCATGTGCATGTGCATGTGCATGTGCATGTGCATGTGCATGTGCATGTGCATGTGCATGTGCATGTGCATGTGCATGTGCATGTGCATGTGCATGTGCATGTGCATGTGCATGTGCATGTGCATGTGCATGTGCATGTGCATGTGCATGTGCATGTGCATGTGCATGTGCATGTGCATGTGCATGTGCATGTGCATGTGCATGTGCATGTGCATGTGCATGTGCATGTGCATGTGCATGTGCATGTGCATGTGCATGTGCATGTGCATGTGCATTTGCATGTGCATGTGCATGTGCATGTGCATGTGCATGTGCATGTGCATGTGCATGTGCATGTGCATGTGCATTTGCATGTGCATGTGCATGTGCATGTGCATGTGCATGTGCATGTGCATGTGCATGTGCATGTGCATGTGCATGTGCATGTGCATGTGCATGTGCATGTGCATGTGCATGTGCATGTGTGCATGTGCATGTGCATGTGCATGTGCATGTGCATGTGCATGTGCATGTGCATGTGCATGTGAATGTGCATGTGCATGTGCATGTGCATGTGCATGTGCATGTGCATGTGCATGTGCATGTGCATGTGCATGTGCATGTGCATGTGCATGTGCATGTGCATGTGCATGTGCATGTGCATGTGCATGTGCATGTGCATGTGCATGTGCATGTGCATGTGCATGTGCATGTGCATGTGCATGTGCATTTGCATGTGCATGTGCATGTGCATGTGCATGTGCATGTGCATGTGCATGTGCATGTGCATGTGCATGTGCATTTGCATGTGCATGTGCATGTGCATGTGCATGTGCATGTGCATGTGCATGTGCATGTGCATGTGCATGTGCATGTGCATGTGCATGTGCATGTGCATGTGCATGTGCATGTGCATGTGCATGTGCATGTGCATGTGCATGTGTGCATGTGCATGTGCATGTGCATGTGCAGGTGCATGTGCATGTGCATGTGCATGTGCATGTGCATGTGCATGTGCATGTGCATGTGCATGTGCATGTGTATATGTGTATGTGCATGTGCATGTGCATGTGCATGTGCATGTGCATGTGCATGTGCATGTGCATGTGCATGTGCATGTGCATGTGCATGTGCATGTGCATGTGCATGTGCATGTGCATGTGCATGTGCATGTGCATGTGCATGTGCATGTGCATGTGCATGTGCATGTGCATGTGCATGTGCATGTGCATGTGCATGTGCATGTGCATGTGCATGTGCATGTGCATGTGCATGTGCATGTGCATGTGCATGTGCATGTGCATGTGCATGTGCATGTGCATGTGCATGTGCATGTGCATGTGCATGTGCATGTGCATGTGCATGTGCATGTGCATGTGCATGTGCATGTGCATGTGCATGTGCATGTGCATGTGCATGTGCATGTGCATGTGCATGTGCATGTGCATGTGCATGTGCATGTGCATGTGCATGTGCATGTGCATGTGCATGTGCATGTGCATGTGCATGTGCATGTGCATGTGCATGTGCATGTGCATGTGCATGTGCATGTGCATGTGCATGTGCATGTGCATGTGCATGTGCATGTGCATGTGCATGTGCATGTGCATGTGCATGTGCATGTGCATGTGCATGTGCATGTGCATGTGCATGTGCATGTGCATGTGCATGTGCATGTGCATGTGCATGTGCATGTGCATGTGCATGTGCATGTGCATGTGCATGTGCATGTGCATGTGCATGTGCATGTGCATGTGCATGTGCATGTGCATGTGCATGTGCATGTGCATGTGCATGTGCATGTGCATGTGCATGTGCATGTGCATGTGCATGTGCATGTGCATGTGCATGTGCATGTGCATGTGCATGTGCATGTGCATGTGCATGTGCATGTGCATGTGCATGTGCATGTGCATGTGCATGTGCATGTGCATGTGCATGTGCATGTGCATGTGCATGTGCATGTGCATGTGCATGTGCATGTGCATGTGCATGTGCATGTGCATGTGCATGTGCATGTGCATGTGCATGTGCATGTGCATGTGCATGTGCATGTGCATGTGCATGTGCATGTGCATGTGCATGTGCATGTGCATGTGCATGTGCATGTGCATGTGCATGTGCATGTGCATGTGCATGTGCATGTGCATGTGCATGTGCATGTGCATGTGCATGTGCATGTGCATGTGCATGTGCATGTGCATGTGCATGTGCATGTGCATGTGCATGTGCATGTGCATGTGCATGTGCATGTTGCATGTGCATGTGCATGTGCATGTGCATGTGCATGTGCATGTGCATGTGCATGTGCATGTGCATGTGCATGTGCATGTGCATGTGCATGTGCATGTGCATGTGCATGTGCATGTGCATGTGCATGTGCATGTGCATGTGCATGTGCATGTGCATGTGCATGTGCATGTGCATGTGCATGTGCATGTGCATGTGCATGTGCATGTGCATGTGCATGTGCATGTGCATGTGCATGTGCATGTGCATGTGCATGTGCATGTGCATGTGCATGTGCATGTGCATGTGCATGTGCATGTGCATGTGCATGTGCATGTGCATGTGCATGTGCATGTGCATGTGCATGTGCATGTGCATGTGCATGTGCATGTGCATGTGCATGTGCATGTGCATGTGCATGTGCATGTGCATGTGCATGTGCATGTGCATGTGCATGTGCATGTGCATGTGCATGTGCATGTGCATGTGCATGTGCATGTGCATGTGCATGTGCATGTGCATGTGCATGTGCATGTGCATGTGCATGTGCATGTGCATGTGCATGTGCATGTGCATGTGCATGTGCATGTGCATGTGCATGTGCATGTGCATGTGCATGTGCATGTGCATGTGCATGTGCATGTGCATGTGCATGTGCATGTGCATGTGCATGTGCATGTGCATGTGCATGTGCATGTGCATGTGCATGTGCATGTGCATGTGCATGTGCATGTGCATGTGCATGTGCATGTGCATGTGCATGTGCATGTGCATGTGCATGTGCATGTGCATGTGCATGTGCATGTGCATGTGCATGTGCATGTGCATGTGCATGTGCATGTGCATGTGCATGTGCATGTGCATGTGCATGTGCATGTGCATGTGCATGTGCATGTGCATGTGCATGTGCATGTGCATGTGCATGTGCATGTGCATGTGCATGTGCATGTGCATGTGCATGTGCATGTGCATGTGCATGTGCATGTGCATGTGCATGTGCATGTGCATGTGCATGTGCATGTGCATGTGCATGTGCATGTGCATGTGCATGTGCATGTGCATGTGCATGTGCATGTGCATGTGCATGTGCATGTGCATGTGCATGTGCATGTGCATGTGCATGTGCATGTGCATGTGCATGTGCATGTGCATGTGCATGTGCATGTGCATGTGCATGTGCATGTGCATGTGCATGTGCATGTGCATGTGCATGTGCATGTGCATGTGCATGTGCATGTGCATGTGCATGTGGCATGTGCATGTGCATGTGCATGTGCATGTGCATGTGCATGTGCATGTGCATGTGCATGTGCATGTGCATGTGCATGTGCATGTGCATGTGCATGTGCATGTGCATGTGCATGTGCATGTGCATGTGCATGTGCATGTGCATGTGCATGTGCATGTGCATGTGCATGTGCATGTGCATGTGCATGTGCATGTGCATGTGCATGTGCATGTGCATGTGCATGTGCATGTGCATGTGCATGTGCATGTGCATGTGCATGTGCATGTGCATGTGCATGTGCATGTGCATGTGCATGTGCATGTGCATGTGCATGTGCATGTGCATGTGCATGTGCATGTGCATGTGCATGTGCATGTGCATGTGCATGTGCATGTGCATGTGCATGTGCATGTGCATGTGCATGTGCATGTGCATGTGCATGTGCATGTGCATGTGCATGTGCATGTGCATGTGCATGTGCATGTGCATGTGCATGTGCATGTGCATGTGCATGTGCATGTGCATGTGCATGTGCATGTGCATGTGCATGTGCATGTGCATGTGCATGTGCATGTGCATGTGCATGTGCATGTGCATGTGCATGTGCATGTGCATGTGCATGTGCATGTGCATGTGCATGTGCATGTGCATGTGCATGTGCATGTGCATGTGCATGTGCATGTGCATGTGCATGTGCATGTGCATGTGCATGTGCATGTGCATGTGCATGTGCATGTGCATGTGCATGTGCATGTGCATGTGCATGTGCATGTGCATGTGCATGTGCATGTGCATGTGCATGTGCATGTGCATGTGCATGTGCATGTGCATGTGCATGTGCATGTGCATGTGCATGTGCATGTGCATGTGCATGTGCATGTGCATGTGCATGTGCATGTGCATGTGCATGTGCATGTGCATGTGCA
The DNA here is from genome assembly GCA_946251905.1 of Cryptocephalus moraei. Lineage (NCBI taxonomy): Eukaryota > Metazoa > Arthropoda > Insecta > Coleoptera > Chrysomelidae > Cryptocephalus > Cryptocephalus moraei. The sequence continues at coordinate 29,178 of CAMIUK010000060.1, forward strand.
TGTGCATGTGCATGTGCATGTGCATGTGCATGTGCATGTGCATGTGCATGTGCATGTGCATGTGCATGTGCATGTGCATGTGCATGTGCATGTGCATGTGCATGTGCATGTGCATGTGCATGTGCATGTGCATGTGCATGTGCATGTGCATGTGCATGTGCATGTGCATGTGCATGTGCATGTGCATGTGCATGTGCATGTGCATGTGCATGTGCATGTGCATGTGCATGTGCATGTGCATGTGCATGTGCATGTGCATGTGCATGTGCATGTGCATGTGCATGTGCATGTGCATGTGCATGTGCATGTGCATGTGCATGTGCATGTGCATGTGCATGTGCATGTGCATGTGCATGTGCATGTGCATGTGCATGTGCATGTGCATGTGCATGTGCATGTGCATGTGCATGTGCATGTGCATGTGCATGTGCATGTGCATGTGCATGTGCATGTGCATGTGCATGTGCATGTGCATGTGCATGTGCATGTGCATGTGCATGTGCATGTGCATGTGCATGTGCATGTGCATGTGCATGTGCATGTGCATGTGCATGTGCATGTGCATGTGCATGTGCATGTGCATGTGCATGTGCATGTGCATGTGCATGTGCATGTGCATGTGCATGTGCATGTGCATGTGCATGTGCATGTGCATGTGCATGTGCATGTGCATGTGCATGTGCATGTGCATGTGCATGTGCATGTGCATGTGCATGTGCATGTGCATGTGCATGTGCATGTGCATGTGCATGTGCATGTGCATGTGCATGTGCATGTGCATGTGCATGTGCATGTGCATGTGCATGTGCATGTGCATGTGCATGTGCATGTGCATGTGCATGTGCATGTGCATGTGCATGTGCATGTGCATGTGCATGTGCATGTGCATGTGCATGTGCATGTGCATGTGCATGTGCATGTGCATGTGCATGTGCATGTGCATGTGCATGTGCATGTGCATGTGCATGTGCATGTGCATGTGCATGTGCATGTGCATGTGCATGTGCATGTGCATGTGCATGTGCATGTGCATGTGCATGTGCATGTGCATGTGCATGTGCATGTGCATGTGCATGTGCATGTGCATGTGCATGTGCATGTGCATGTGCATGTGCATGTGCATGTGCATGTGCATGTGCATGTGCATGTGCATGTGCATGTGCATGTGCATGTGCATGTGCATGTGCATGTGCATGTGCATGTGCATGTGCATGTGCATGTGCATGTGCATGTGCATGTGCATGTGCATGTGCATGTGCATGTGCATGTGCATGTGCATGTGCATGTGCATGTGCATGTGCATGTGCATGTGCATGTGCATGTGCATGTGCATGTGCATGTGCATGTGCATGTGCATGTGCATGTGCATGTGCATGTGCATGTGCATGTGCATGTGCATGTGCATGTGCATGTGCATGTGCATGTGCATGTGCATGTGCATGTGCATGTGCATGTGCATGTGCATGTGCATGTGCATGTGCATGTGCATGTGCATGTGCATGTGCATGTGCATGTGCATGTGCATGTGCATGTGCATGTGCATGTGCATGTGCATGTGCATGTGCATGTGCATGTGCATGTGCATGTGCATGTGCATGTGCATGTGCATGTGCATGTGCATGTGCATGTGCATGTGCATGTGCATGTGCATGTGCATGTGCATGTGCATGTGCATGTGCATGTGCATGTGCATGTGCATGTGCATGTGCATGTGCATGTGCATGTGCATGTGCATGTGCATGTGCATGTGCATGTGCATGTGCATGTGCATGTGCATGTGCATGTGCATGTGCATGTGCATGTGCATGTGCATGTGCATGTGCATGTGCATGTGCATGTGCATGTGCATGTGCATGTGCATGTGCATGTGCATGTGCATGTGCATGTGCATGTGCATGTGCATGTGCATGTGCATGTG
>CAMIUK010000062.1:2500-111090 GCA_946251905.1 Cryptocephalus moraei
TTGGGAACCGTCTCGTAGGGGAGGACGTCGAAGGACCGGCCATGGTAACGACGACGACGAAAGACGCCCTAGGTCGAGAAAGAGAGGCGAATACGATAGGACTCGTCGCAGTCGTCACGGAGGGGATTCTTCGCATCGCGAGAAGGCCAGCAGTTCCGGAGCAAGACTCTTATCACCAAAAATTTGGCACTAAAATTACAACTTCAATCTACGCCCTTGATCGCTCCGGTTGTGCTGACTACACTAGGTGGTCACTAAATCATACCAACAGCTGTGGTAAACGCTAACATTGAGATCGATGAAATCAAAAAGAAAATTGAGTTTTATGTGGTTATTAAATGTGTTATGAATGTAGAAATTTTAATAGGTCAAAATTTTACGGAAATAAATGATGTTCACTACTTTAAAATAGGGAATATGTTGAGGTTTTCGCAAGGTTGTACGGAAGAGTCCGTTAATTGTTTAATCACTCAATCGGTCGTCAACATGGGAGTTATTGATCAAGCCGCTGTGACGTCGCTTTTGGCCCTCTTGAACGAGTATCAAGATTGTATTGCGACAAAATTATCTGAAGTAGGTGTGGCTAAAAATGTTAGTATGACATTGCGATTGACGTCAACGGAGCCTGTTACGTGCAGGCCACGCAGGTATGCTGAACCTGAACGTCAAGTCATACGGGAGATTGTAGCCGATTTAATTGAAAATGGGGTAGTACAGGAATCTAATTCACCGTACGCTAGCCCGGTGCTATTGGTGAATAAGAAAGGGGAAGAAAAGCGACTATGCGTTGACTATCGACAATTAAATCAAATTACAGTAAAGGATTCTTATCCAGTGCCCTTGATTGAGGACCAATTGAATAGATTGGCCGGTAATAAGTACTATATTAGCCTTGACCTATTCGCTGGTCATGGGATATGGGAATGGCTGCAATATGGTCATGGAAAGAAGAACAGGAGAACTGTTTTACTTTCCTAAAAACACAATTGACTCAAAAACCGGTACCGGCATTATTTGACTTTTCATTGGAAACAGAACTGTACACTGATGCAAGTTCGATAGGTGTTGCGGGTATTCTAATTCAAGTCAAAAATCACAAACAACATGTTATAGCCTATTATAGTCGGCACACGACTCCTGGGGAACAAAAGTTTCATTCTTTTGAGTTGGAAACGTTGGCGGTTGTATCATCAGTGAGAAAATTCCGTCAATTCCTGTTAGGGCGACGTTTCACTATTTTTACTGATTGTGCTGCGGTAAAGTACACTTTTGCAAAAAAAGAGTTGAACGCGAGAGTTGGACGATGGGTCTTGGAACTAAGTCAGTTCGATTTTGTTATTAAACACAAAAGTAATCAGCAAATGCAACATGCGGATGCTCTTTCTCGGAATCCGCATGAAAGTTTGAAAACAGTAGCGTTAATAGCAGAGGAGGACTGGCTGCTGGCCGCGCAACAATCAGATAAACAAATTCAAGAAATAAAAGGTATTTTGGAGTCAGGTAGTAGACACAAACATAAAGCTACTTTCCGTGAGTATACACTTGAAGGTGGAAAGGTTTATCGGAAGACATCCGTTGGTTTGCGATGGATGGTACCGAAAAATGGCAAGTACCAAATTTTGCGAATGGCGCACGATGATTTGAGCCATTTCGGAGTTGACAAAACCCTAGAATTAATTAGTTCAAAATATTGGTTTCCTCGCATGAAAAGATTTATAAGTACGTCAAAAATTGTCTTAATTGTCTTTATTTTAAATCAATGTCAGGCAAAAAGCCAGGGTTTTTGCACCCTATCCTATTGGACCCTATTTTGGTCATTATTGACGCATTCACCAAGTTTATTTTATTATACCCTGTTGAAGATACTGCGACTAAACATGTTATTAATGCTTTCAAGGATATGTTCAAGGTATTTGGAGTAGTGACACGGATTATAAGTGACCAAGGGAAGTCGTTTACTTCAAAGAGTTTCGCCTCGTTCGTTACAGAATTTGGAATTAATCATCATCTTAATGCGGTAGCAATGCCTCGAGGTAACGGTCAAGTCGAAAGGTATAACCTTGTTATTACGGAATCACTAGCTTCAATGAGTGGTGGCACCCAAGATAAAGGGTGGGACGAAAATATTTTTAATTTACAGTTAGGACTCAACGGGACAGTCAACAAGGCTTTAGGAGTAACTCCAAGTGAAGCTCTTATGGGGTTCCGTGTCTCAAATACCCAGTTGCTCAAGGATAACGACGCACCAACACTGGACTTTACAGCAATCAGAACACCAATGCAAGAGCTTATAAGAAAACACCAAGAAAAGGAAAAGCAGCGATTTGACCGAAAGCGCGCTCCAGGGCAACAATACCAGGTCGGGGAATTGGTCCTATTGCGTTTAACATCAACCCCTAATACTGGACACAGTAAAAAGCTTCAACCAAAGTGGCGAGGTCCGTTCAGGGTAACCAAAGTGTTGGAAAATGACAGATACGAAGTTAGGGACATCCCTGGTTCTATTCGGTCCCGGATCCCATACAGAGGAGTTGCAGGGTTGGAAAACATTAAACCCTGGATTCGTTTCGGAAACGAATAGGTTATCTGGTAAGGGACAGAACAACGTTCTGGTACAGAGTTTCTACTCTGGACAGGAAGTTAACTGTAGGCGGTTTTGCCTGGCTAGTGACTTACCTGGACAGGAGGTTGACTGTAGGCGGTTTTGCCGATCAGTTAACTTACCTGGGCGCGTTTGGAGCTCCAAAGCTTATTTTGTTTTAAATATTTCAATAGATTTGTCCTCGATAGAACCCCAAAATTATTCGGTCTCATAAACCCCAAGCATTTGGCCAAATGTTACTATTTTCCCTTTACAAATGTTCTCCTTGTATGCATACAAGCCCGAGTGTTGTATTATTTTATAATGTGTTCTTTAGCTTACTGTTCATGGTGCTAGTAACCCCTCGGATTTAAAGAAAGAGAAATGTGCGGGTTTACAATGCTGATCACATGTTTGTTTCTCTAGGTTATGCAGCATGAGCTCCTCGTTAGAGTGTAGACACTCTTCCAGTCAGGAAAGGCCGTGTAAGAATCGACTACGCCTGAGAGTAAACCGGGGAAGTCCCGGCTGTCCGCAACGGTACGTGACCTCCGAATCGAGGGGAAAAGGAAGGCATTCGAAGACGGACTGTGAAGGCGGACACGTCGGCGTTTATTGTTTATTATCCGTGTTTTTAACAAGCGGTGCGAATATACGTTGTAACTAATTTGAACTTTCGGTTTTATTGACAGTAAGTATGTATGTATGTATGTACGTACGTACGCACGTACCTACGTAACGTACGTACGTATGTATGTATGTATGTACGTACGTATGTATGTATGTATGTACAAGTACGTACCTACGTAACGTACGTAGGTACGTAGGTAAGCGCACGAACGATATCCGTGTATTAACCGTGACGTGTCTGACGAAAAGATATGCGCGTAGTTATCGCGACATGTGTGATGAAACCCCACGTTTCACCGGCAACGATGTACGAACTTAAAGACACATGTAAGCGTTCGAAATGGCGGCAAGAGACCGGAGCATACGAAAAATTCTCGTATTAGAAGACTGACATTGACAATTTTTTTTTTTTTTTTTCGGAAAATCATGCCGGAGGTACGCGGAATGTATTGAGGGGTAGGCGAGAAGCGGACTGTGAAAGTTTGGTAAGGTTCTGTAACTCACGCACGGAAGCGGCAGATCTGAACAATGACCAAATACCGTATTAAATATGTAGATAGATAGGTATTTATGTACTGAGCTATATACTTACTTTCGTTAAATTGTTGTATTATTAGTTTTCTTTTCTTTTATTTTCATTTTTTCAATATGATATGGTTATTGCTATTGATATTACTGCTATTTATTAATTTTTATTTTGGTATTTTATACATAGGTTGAGGAGCAATTTCAGAAAAATGCACGTTACGAAAAATTTTATCTATGTTAAAATTTTTCTGAAACTGCCCCAGGGAGATGTAGTATGTGTATGTAGATTGCTGAGCTGTTAAAACGGAGTGGCAACGCTCCGATCGATTCATTATACATTCACCAGTAGTAAATGTACATCCGAGCAGCAAGGTATAACAAATAAACACTTATAGTGGGTCGAACCCCAAGTCATTCAACCTAGACGGTTGGGACATTAACCAACAAGATGAAACATACAGTGTTTTTAAAGTGTACCAGCTGCTCGACACAATGTGTTCGAACAGTCAACTGAACACTTGAGCACTTGCTCGATCAGTGACGCTTAAAAACGTTATCCATGCAAGTCTAAGGTACAAGTTGTAATGTTTTGACTTCTAACGATTTGTATACATCTCAAAAACATCCAAAACAAAATGTTGAATCCTTATTTAATTACTCCTCTATATCCAGTTTGGAAATAATAGGCACAGATCACCCATATAGTTCTAGATGTCCTACTCCCATACTGCGAAGTTGGTCTAAAGTCACTAAATGAGGAAAGTACCGCAATGGGCGGCCATATTGTGTCCGCGCCGCGCCGCGCGACATTCAAAATAGAAAACAAAAATTTGCTCGTTTTAAAAGATAAAACTACAACTTAGCATTTTTACTCCCAAAAAGTAAAAACGAAATTTCACGAGAGAAAAATGTACATAAAAATTAATTTACACCTATATACAATGAAATAAACAAATATGACACATAACCCACAACCCACAAAACACAACAATAGACATGAAACAGGCAGATTGTAGCTTTAATCCGCCATATTGTGTCCGAAAATGTACTTCTCTCTCTAACACGTTGGGACATTGAATTGCGGTACTTTCCACATTTAGTGACTTTAAGTTGGTCCCATAGAGATAAAAGAGAGAGGAGGTAACAAATAGGGAGAGGGGGTAATAAATTTTGTAGACGGAAGTGGCCATATTGAGAAGCCACTTGTCGAACGCGTCCTTGCGATTGTCTTTGTTGAATTGTGCAGTGGCGGATCTATAGGGGAAGCTACAGTATACCATTGGGAACTAAAGTTTATCAATTAATAATAAATACAAACATATTTTTAATACAATATACCCACTACATAACTGAATCAGCTCTTCCGCTCCTTCCTGGTTTCCTGCTCGTTCTTTGTCTTTCTGGTATACCTGGAGCACATTTCTTTCTTGGTAATTTTTTTTCTATTAACTGATTAATCACAAAATCGATTTTTTTTTGTTTGTTTCCGTTTTCCAAAGAATGAACAACAGCGTATGGTTTTAAAAACTGATGTAGGTAATTTTGTTATGAACTATTAGTATAAATATGCGTTAAATTAATCAAGAAATTTAAAAATAAAACATTCTTTACTTAATTCGTATTGAGCAACCTTTGTATTTTTTCATATCTTAGCATTTTGTGACATTTTATGGAAAATAAAACTGCTTCATACAAATTATTATTTCATAATTTTAGTTAATGTAATGCTACGCCATTGGAGAGAAAGATTTCTTACCGGAAGTCGGCCATATGCAGAAGTCACTGTGGCCTGTGGTTTGGTCTATTTGTTCCAAGCACATTTGTTACCTCCTCTCTCTTTTATCTCTATGGTTGGTCCACGTGTCAGCGCCATCTAGCGTATAAATCCGCGTTAAAGGCTAGATTGTTAAAAAGAAACCTGTAATCCTTATACAGAAATGCGCGGGAACTTTGAAATTAAAATGTTTTTATTTATTGCATAGTAGACCGTGGGCCCATGACACCAAAAGTGTCGATAATGTATGTTCCTATGTCCCTTGGACGTACGAACATACATTATCGACACATTTGGTGTCATGGGCCCAGGGTCTATAAACAAAGCAATTTCTAAACGAAAAATATTAAACTGTAATCGAGATAAGCACAAATCTTAAACTGTTTGAAAATGAGTCCTCCGATCGCCCATTATCTCGATTACGATTAAACATTTTTCATGTTGAAATTGCTTCATTTAGAAAGAGAAAATAGTCAACTCAAGCGTTACCTATCATGGAAATAATAGTAACAATAAGTATAAGTTAATCTATATTAAGAAATGAACCGGACAAAATGCATACAAAAAAGTAACTACCCAATTATTAGAATATATCACTGAAACATAATTTATTATATCATTCATCCAGAAAGAGAAAATAAGAAACACGATTTGTTAGAACCCTTACAAAGGCTTAAAGAAATGTTAAATAGGTGTTCATTCGAAAAGAAATAATGGTTTCACTTTATATCGTGCCCATAATATTAAACATTTAGCTAGTGAGGTATGCATAAAACTGGTAAATGTTACATTTTGAGATGTAATTATAATTTCTACTGGATGAACGACATGCCCATAAAGCATATATGTAACGACTAATGATAGACCCTGGAACAGTTGGCAGACCCAGGGTGGCAGACCCTATAAAATGTGTATAGTTAACCATTGTAATCAACTATCGATGAAAAAATAAATCAAGTTTTTAACAAAATATATTTCGATAGTACGTGTCGACAGCAAGGTGTTACAAAGAATGATCCGTCTCCGGCTCTTCCAGCCAGCTACGTCTCCTCTAAAATGCATATATCATAAAAGAAGGATTTTTCATGACAATGTTAATCGATGATTTATTTCAGTTAATTCTATGACGGACTAGGGTGTCTTTGTACTATGTACTTTTAACATTCTTACAAGAAGAAAAAAACCACGTTAGAATGACTTTTTTCTTTTCATTTCGAAAATTTTCAGTTAATCTATGGATACTGTTATATATTACAGCTTACAGATCCATTCTGTTACAGTGCCTATGTAACAGAAGAATATATGTAACAGAAGGGTGTTCTTCAATGCTGAACAGCCTCTCTCTTCCATATTCCCTGTCAGGGGGTATAACAGACAATTACCCTGGAGAGAGGCTGCACTGCGGAGTTCCATCAACATTTCCTATATAAAAATTAAATTAAATTAAAATAAGCTATGTCGTGTACTGAAAGATACATTTTACGAATGAATAGCTTCTGAATTGCTTGAAAAATACAAATGTATCACATAAAATTGATTGTGGTATACGCACTCGTTCGTTGTTCAATCCTTGATGATGGCCCAGGGTAATGCTGAACAGCCTCTTCCTTCCATATACCCTGTCGGGACATATGACAGACAATTTCCCTGGAGAGAGTCTGCTCTGAGGAGTTTCATCAACATTTCCTATAATAGAAATTCAATTCAATGAAAATAAGCTATGTGATAATATAGGGAATCAAAGGTTTACCAGTAATGCTATGTGGTGCAGCTCTCCTTGGCGAGGTACGTTTGAAAAACCAATCCTCAGGAGATCAAACAGTATAACCTGAACAAAAAAGACCAAACGTAATCACTGATAAATTGAAACGAAAATAATCATACCTGTTAAGTTTCTTGTAGGTGGGGCCACACTCGATAGCCGCAGGCGGCCGGCTACTCTTGTGAAACAATCTGATTCAAAATTGCTGGAACACACCCTGTACTCCTGGCACAGCTGGATCGGGTTCATTACCGACAGTCTTGGGTCGTTGAAGCATTCCAGGCATATCTTCAGAGTGTGAGAATCCACAAGAAATGATAGCCTATACAAATCACATCATATTATAAACCATATGTAACAAGTTCTTAATTAACTCCTTTAGAATGTTTTAACTCATAATTTGAAATGCTCCTACCTTGTGGTATCTTTACCATCACATCGAGGAACTGACCAATTCTTCGGCATGTTGTCTATTCTCACAAAATATAGTTTACTAATAACTGTTTATACTTATACATAGTTGCACAAATTCTCGACAAAATAAACCTCACACCTGACGCTGAACGCTGAACGCTGACGCTATCCACATAAAGTCACTAGATATTAAAAGTACCGCAATTGGCGGCCATATTTGTTCCCAATTCAGGCGGCAAATTTAAATCTGGATGTCAAATAAAAAACGTGTTGTATTTTGAATGTATGACGAATACGAATCAGATGATAACTATTTCTTAGGGGGCGGGTGATAGTTCGGACCCGCTACCTTTTCACACAGCGGGGTTTCAAGACGAGTTCCGACCCATCGTACCTGCTCGCAGTGATTCGAATTATAAGTAGAGTGAAATATTTTTCAAGGGGGCAAGGGAAAAGAGGCAAAGAAACTGATTTTGGGGGATCATAGGGGGATGTTTGATAGAGCGAAAGTATAGCTTTCCTAGAAAACATTCGAAAAACCGACGATAGTACCCTTACTTTTCTGGAAATGATTGGTATGAATCGCACCTGTGTGGGTCCGAATCCTTGATTACCTGACCGCGGTGGATCCGAACTCGCCTCATCCATTCTTAGGTTGAGTGTAGACATTTTACAATCTAATGTTTATACAATTCAATGAAATAAATGATGGAATGGTCTAGACTCTAGAACAGTGAAGATTTAATTTATAGAGCCGTCTCATGCAGAAAACTCTATTTTGCTAAATCTGTTTTTTGGTTTATTGCAGTGCTATCGATTAATCAGTTGCAAAATAAGTTTTTAAACATTTATTTAATATATCATAAGTAATATATAACAAATTTAAACATGGAATGTTGGAAATGGTGTTTTTATTAATTATCATATTTCTGCACTTTAACCTACAGTTATATAAAAGGTTTGTCCAAATGTAAGTCATACAATACCAACTATTTAAAAACATGTTACAATGTTCAACAAATGAAAGTAATTTGATTTTTGACTTTTATAACAAATATTCAACAATACAATAAAACAAGACAATAAATCATGCAATACAAAATTAACATGTGTAATTCCTTTTACATAAAATTTTAAACATTTTACCAATGATACAAAAGTACCCAAGTTATAAATCACAAAATGATGTTCAATGGAACTCTAACTATTTAAACTATGATTATCCAAATCCCTTATTCTAGTTTTATTATGACTTGGCTGTCTGAAAATGGATTAAGACAGCCAAACAGCTTACTTTATTTACCAATTCATAAAGAGAACGATGCTCACGGTGATGGTTTACCACATTCATATTTTTTTTAGACTTTCAACTTCACTTAAAACAATAACAGATAATATATGGTTCATAAAATAGCTGCCTGCAATTCAATTTTTCTTTTACAATTGAAGTTAAATGTGGCTGACAATCTACAGAGAAAGTTCTAAAGGAATCTAAAGAGAAAAAACGCGTTTGTCCATTTTTTTTCAATTCTTGCATTTTAAACAATGTTCCCGACCTCTGCACTTTGGGGGATAAAACAATCCTTATTCTAGGCATTATTCCCGAGGTATTCATGTATAAACTAAAGCAAATCTATTCATCTAAAGCAAATTTCTGACAGATGGGTCTTAGACTATATCTGTTAAAGTTTAACATGTTGCGCACACTTCATACCCTGTTAGGGGTCCCTTCACATTGGGTTTTTTTGTCCTGGCCGTGTTCATTTACACCTACAAAACGAACGGTATTATCTGACGAGATTAACAAGAATCCAGACGAGTGTTGGTCCAACCAACACGATTTCGCTGTTTTCGATATTTTTGGACTGGATTCCTTCTCCCAGTTTTTTGGTTTCGGTGTTCTCCAGTAGAGAGGAACCCTAAAAATAAAAATAGAAGTAATGTAAGTTTTACCCTAATTGTCTAATTAATTTTTAATGTTCATTGTATACAGTAATAATGTTAATTCTACACCTCACTGTCATGTATATGTAATGAATCATTATTAATTAATTAATTATTTGAACATCACACTGTCCTTTATGTTGTAATCAATCCCACAAACATAAATACCAACGCATGAGTAGCAACAGCATCTTCCTCTCCTGAAGCATTTTTCATTGTAGGCTGCCCTATAATTGAAGAAGTGGTAACATCAAACTGTTGACCTGGTTTTATGTTCATCTCATCTACAAGTAGGACAGCATGCTTTTCAGTTCCATCAAACAGCTTCACCTATCAAAGAACAAACATATATTTATTAAACTAAAGTGGATAAATAAAAAAATAGTACTAAAAAGTGAACTAGATTAAACAATTTGGTCTCGAAAGGCTACCTACTTTTCCTCCTACTAAATGTAATATGTGGAAGATGAGGAAAACGTGAAAGAAAAATAAACACTAAACCAAACCCACAATTTACAACTGCTACATACCTTTAACTCTAACAGATTGATAACATCTTCCAAAATACCTGGTTTAAATTTCAAGCTTTGAAGGCGATGCTGGAGCGTACGAATACTAGGATAAGGAAGATTCTGATTTCTCATTTACAGATTCTCAGACTCAGATTCTTCATGAACCTCAGATTGTACTTCACATATATTATGTGTAGAAGTCGAAGGTTTCACTTCTACACTTGTGTTGAATACACACAAATAATGTCCCGTGCAGTAAATCAGGAACAGCATTCCACTTCAATAACTTCTTTCCATCGGCCCTATTCTCCTCGAACTGCATTTCAGAAAAATGTCTAAAAGTTACCAAAGTGAAATATTGCAAATTGCTAATTATTTTATAACGAACTAACCTCGCAAATTCTTGCATTTTCATGTAATGCCCTGTTGTCAACAGCCCTTTTCCATATATCTCTTCTGTTTACATCTAAACAAACAAATATCATGTAATGTTATTAAACAATAATTAAATAATTTTAGCTACAACTTACCGCTAGGTAATTTGAATAATCTCAAATTACCCTCACGAGCATTGTATTTACACACGCAACACGAAGGTATTTCAGACGTTCTTAATAGTCAAATCACATAAACAAATCACAAATACTTATATTTTTCACCTATCACCACACTGAACGTAAATAGAAACGGAGAAATATAACCTTAAATTCTAATCGATACGTTTTTCAAACAGCTGTTTATATGAAAATCCGCCATATTTGTTCCCAAACGGGTGGTTCTCTCTCTTACTCATTGGTCCAATGAATTGCGGTACTTTTAATATCTAGTGACTTTATATCCACAGGTCACAGGACGCTTGACGCGAATCTCACGATTCACGAATCTGTCGTGTCATGTGATTGTGTACTGTGTACACGGATTAAATATCGTACGTGGTGCCACCTCTTGACATAAAATTCTAACTTTCGCATTTACTTTCGGTCATTTACGCCAGATGGCGCAGTAAACTGCCGACCAATACAGTGACTGTACTACGAACAGTGGCGACAACCAATGTCTCGATTTTTATTGGCCAGACTGGTCACGTGGTATACGGCCGCCATTAAGAGGCAAATTGTCTTTGTTTACATTGTTTTGGATTTGAGTTGTAACGGTTTTGCGTTATTAAAGCTGGATTTATACAGCTTTTATTTAAAGCAACATTAGTCGCAGTCGTAACTTAAAAGTTGGATCACCTAGTAATAGACGTGGCTGTTTACACAGTCTCTAATTTAGTATTAGTCGTAAGTCTTAACTCCCTTAATGCCGTAACGTTGAAAGTTCGTAAAACTGAACTTTGCCGTAATTTAGCATTAGCATTGGGAGCGTGAAACACATGGAAAAGAATTCTGGAGATAATGGATTTTTAGTTACATCGTTTTGTAAGGTAGGTCCAACTATTTTGACTAAGGAGTGTAATAAGGCGGGGGTCATCCCAGTATATTTAAGATGATGATAAATTCCCAAATTAAATCATAGAAGATATGCGTAACAAATGTAAGAGATATTGAAAAAGGTATTTGTAGCTCTGACCACCAAACTACTAAGATAGGTACGCACCAAGTACCAATTTCATTTTCGATGTTCATGCTAAACGCTATTAAGAGGATGATGCGGAGGACGAATGGGTTGTACGCAACACACCACACCTCCTCTTACGTTAGTTATGTGATCTCAGTGATCTCTTACGGGTTCTCATTTATAAATGCAAATGTGTGAGATGATGAAAAATTCCCGAATTAAATCGTAGAAGATATGCGTAACAAATGTAAGAGATATTGAAAAAGATATTTGTAGCTCAAACACCAAAATAAATAAAGTTACAAATTTGAATTTTGAATTTCCGCGCCAAAAGTTTTGCCTCTTAATGGCGGATGGACGAGCTTGTCGCCACTGTTCGTAGTATAGTCACTGTACCGACCAAGTGCGCCTATTATCAGTTATCAGTTCCCACCCCCATAATAGGAGTGACTGACAGTTCGATTTTGATGTTTCGTGGATACTTATATGGATTCCATAGGCGTGCGTAAAAATTAGAGTTGTAACTAAAGGAATTTTTAAAAAAATTACTAAAACATTTTTACAAATAAGAAGATACAAATACAAATCAATAAGAGTAATACATATTTATGTTTTGTCAAGGTTTCCACGCCACCATGAGGTACTTGACCAGCTCGTTACCTTTTTGGTTGATTGTTATGTAATATTATTATTGACTTACAGCATCTACGTTCATGGAACGAACCTTGGCGAAAGGATTGGTGCATTGTTGCCGTTGTAAGCGATCTTCAGCAATATACTTCCATGATCTATTTCTGGTTGCCGCCATCACCAACAATACTCTTTTCGTGGCTCGCTTAAAACCATACGCTGAACCATTATATTGGTATTTGACAACGCCGGATGGCTTGTGTGATAAGTTCACGATCTGTATGTGCGGCACATGAATTTATGCGTTTGTTCCACACAAAACGCTCTACAGTTTCTTCCAAAAAGGGATCCATCGCCAAATGTCATATTACTCCTATTATTTCCAAACGTGGTATAGTTATAATGTATTTGGATTTGATTATTAAGAATTTTTTACTCGAGGACTCCAGTTTTACACTTACTATTTAGGAAAACATTTCCATATTTTGGTCACTTCCATAATTTCAGTTTCTTTTGACCTATAACTTTTAACTTACAACTTTAAATTATAAAACATTCAATTCGTGGTTCCATTTTCTGTCTATTTCTTGTTCTGTCGTTTCATACACCGACCGCGACCAATGCATGCACCGTCTTACGACTTATAGCGCTTTTACACTATTCGATTTTTTCATCCAATATGAAGATTGAATCGAATAGACGCCTATTTTTGTGTTTACACTATTCGATTTTCCATCCAAGTTCGCGAGTTCGATTTTTTTCATCCAACTTTCCGTTCGACTTTTTCGTCCAAGATGAGAATAGGACGGTGTCTATTTTCATCCAACTTTGTATCCAATTTTTGGCAATACACATGCGCACTAACGACAAATCAGCACAGAACAGCATATTGTTTATTTCAAGTTTCGTCATCATTCTATCCGTGTCCGTGTCTATCCGTATCCGTCATCTCGTGCATATCTAGTGTCCACCCTTGTTTATCTATTGTGCTTTTTATTTCTATAATTTTTCATATAAAAAAATGGAAGGAAAAACCAAGAAGGTAAATTGACTATTTATTTATTTAAGATCAGATATTGTATAAGCTAAATAAAATTCTAGGTCAACAGTTGGAACAAGGAGAATTTAACTCAGTTCCTAGAAGTGTTTGAAGAATATCCGTGTTTGTAGGACCCAAAAAATAGATTTTACTCCAATAAACACGCCAGAGTAGACGCTTTGAGCAAAATCGCCGAAACCTTGGGGGGTGAGTTTTCTGTGGAAGAAATAAAATCAAATCAGGGCGCAAATATCCCATGAACTGAAAAAAGTATGGGAGGCACGTAGCAGATTAGGTACAGACGACAAATACGAACCTGTGTGGTGGTACGTGGTGGTTCGAATTGGCCACCTTTCTTATGCCCGGTTATCCATATACTTTAGGACCCCGAAATTTGTCCTTGACTTTGACATGTACGCAAACCTCCACACTGTTGCCACTGATTTGTGTTGGGAATATCGACGGTATGATAAATTCAAACGTAACGGATGATTTACTGCCAAAGAAATAAATACAAAATTCCATTATCCATAATAATTAAAGTTGAAAGCGACAAGAACAGCTGTATTGCTGCAATTAAATTATTTAGCAGACTGTCTATTCAATTGAAAACCTTGATACTGACAATATTAATACTGATTCGTTAATGTACATACCTATATTGATATAGGTATCCTATTACTGATATATAATAACAAGTAAACAATAAAATCACTACATTAGTATGGCGATGGAACGCTTCAAATAAAATTGTAATTTGTTTTTAGTTTCAGTTCAAGGATCAGTCCTTGTACCAGTCCTAATTACCTATTAAGTTTATATTGCATCAAAGATGATCGCACATGGTCTTTGGTTGCATGTAATTTAATTTAAACCCAATTGCTTCTAACAAGTAACAACTGGTTATAAAAATAAATAAATTAGTATTGTAATATTATAAGTAAGAATACCAAGCAACCCGGGATCAATTTCAGGGACACACGGAATATTTCAACAGCTGGACGAACTTCAACACATATATAATTAAAGTAACCTATCTAGAAAATTCTCGTATAGTTGGTTGCATAATTTAAACACGATTGAATACACCATTCGCTTCTGCGACAAAAAATAAATCTGGCAACAAAACTGTCAATTGATGCGTTTCGTCACGTTCTCTACTTTTACGTTCTATGGTGCTTGAGTTTCGGGGTCCTAAAGTATAGGATTACCCTTATGCCCTACATGAAATGTAGGAAAGGGGTCGATAATATACGGACTGTAGAGGAAAGCGAACCTGTAAGATGAACCTTTGTGGCTTTAATACTTTATATGTTATTAATAATACTTTTTTTTAATAGAGTACAGGAACACAATTATCAATTAATTGCATGGAGGACCCTTTAGAGGACTTGTTGTCATCAGGCACTTCCAAAAGAAAGGATCGTGATGATGATATGATAATGATATACTGTCACCAACCAGCTCAGGGAGGAGTTCCGTCAAAACGGTCAAGAAAGACCACACCGTTGATGTTTACCTATCTGCAAACAGTGGAAACTTTAAAAGCGTTAAATGAAAACTTGCTGACTGTAGCAAACGAAGAAAATGTCAAGGAAAGAGAGTTTGCAAATTTCGTGGCAAAAGAGCTCAGCGACATTGGTGACGCTGAGCTTTTGTTACAGGCAAAACATGACATAACCAATGCGCTTTTTAAATACAAATTATTGTGGCTCAAAAACAGAATAACGATATTATATTTGAATATGAGGAAGGGGAATAGTGTATAAAGTAGTATATAAGACTAAGTAGATAATAATTGTAATACTAGATAAATAGTATTTTATATATTTTAGTTCTAAGTTGTACATAAATATAGGATTAGGATAAGTAAAATAATTATTGTATAGTAGGTAGTAATTAGTAATGTAGGTAGTTTTGTAAGTTGTACATAATACGTTCATCAACAAACAAAATCATGTGAAAACAAAATTTAATACTTAAAAATTAAATTTCCTTACAGCCTCTTCTTGCCATCGCACTGTCCCCACAGTGTTAAAGTAGTTCATATACTTTTCTCTTATGAGTATACTTTCATTTATAGACCTATTAGCCGTGATACGCTCCAAATTAGTTATAAACACATTTTTTCTCCACTCTTCCTCAATCAATGTTATACTAGAAATATTTTGTGTCCACTCCACAAAGATATCTTTTTCCATTTTTTTGTTTTATGAAATTGTGAAGGACACAGCAAGTCATTGTAATTTGTTGTACTTTTGTATGTAACAGACAAATTGATGTCTTTTTGGAGGACTTAAAACGTGTTACATAATATTCCAAAAGCATTTTCCACCACTCTTCTAGCTCTGCTTAATCTGTAATTAAATATTTTCTTTTCTTTTGTTGACCTCTGTCCCCATGGTTTCATTATAATCCGTGTTGCTTTGAATGCTTCATCGGTCACTATAACGTATGGTACTTTTACATTAGTATCGGGCAAGAAATCGTCTTCAGGCATTATTGGAATTATTTGTCTGAAGGGCAACACTCAAAGATGAATTGGAATATACACCTCCATCGCTAACGCGACCATTGCAGCCTACATCCACATATAAAAAGTTATATTCTGCATCAACGAGTGCTAAAAGCACAATGCTATGAAAGCCCTTATAATTATAGTAATATGACCCATCACATTTCTTTGCTCTAAATGCGATGTGGTTTCCATCCAATGCTCCCAAGCATAATGGACAATTCCACATGGATGAAAATTTAGAAGCTACATTTTTCCATTCACTTCTTGATGTGGGAATCTTCAGATTGAAAAAGAAATAATTATTAGAAGAGATGTTTTATCTTGCAAACATTTTCGATTACCCTTAAATAATCAATTGTTAATAAATCTCAGATTACAGTGCAACACTCATTACAACTGATGATAAAGAGGACACAGATATTCGGAAACTGTAACTTAAACTTTGAAAAGTTTCCCCAGTTGCTAAAAAACGGATGGTAACCAACAACCTAAAATAATAATGATCTTTAACGCAGTGTAGAACGAAAATGCATGTAAATACCAAATATCGGGTGCAAGGCATTCGCGAAAGGTAGTATTTTGCTTTTGTAACCGTTCCCCAACTTGGTTGAACAAAAATTCGAATGTCTCCACCCTCACCCGAGTAAAATTTTTAAATCCGTATGGATCTTCGAGTTTTAACTCATTAAATACTAAATTGGCAGCTCCCCCCGACCTTCATTTCTTCTCATTAACCACTTTCTGGACCAGAATCTTCGCTTCTTACGACTCATTTATTTTTTTCTATGTTCTTTTAATTACAGTTGAATCAATAGGAAACAAGACGCAAGTGTTACCATTTTAAACAAATGTAATGGTCCGTCAGCCATCCTTGATCGGCGAAATTAATGTTAATAAATTTAATTAATTTAAATTACTATGGTTCTGTCTAACCTCGAAATTTTGTTGTTGTTGAGAGTAGTAGTCAACGTCTCCTTTTTGCTGCAAGGCTAAACTGGACGGGACCTACAGTTTAACGTGGGCTCCGAACCACGGTCTTCGAGCACGGTTGTACCCCCTAAGGCTCTCGCCCCAGTTGACCCAATCCGTGCTCTACCGACTCAGGGTGTGTGTATCCTAGTCCCGCCCTCCTACAGGATATCCGATCCTATCCGGCCTGGTTACCGGCGTGAATAGGAACGGGATTTTGGATACATTTTACATACTTCCCGCAACACATACAACATCCATGGATTACGTGGGATTCGAACCCACGACGACAGTGACCGCCTGACTCAAAGCCAGCGCATTGAACCACACGGCCACCGCCCGGTGTTATTACTAGGGAATTTTTCGCAGTGTTATTACTAGGGAATTTTTCGTAGTACCGATTTCGACGTTTTCATTGTACTGATTTTCATGTCAATTGTACTGACAGAGGTTTGCTTCAATTTCACGTTTTATGTTCTATAGTTTCGTGTATTGGCGGTCAAAATTTGAAATTAAACTATTAAAATTCAAAAAGTATGGCACTTTACAGTAACTTTAATGTCCATAAGTCTAAAAGGATGTGTAAAGTCTGCATATTGATACAAAACAATATCCATTAACATTAGTATAATTAAAAAATAAAAAACAAAACTTTAAAGTCGTTTAAACTTTACACAGAACTTTACTTTCGTAAACAGAACACAGAACAGTAATCGTTTCAAAGGTTTGTCATTTGTCATACGTGGCACGCTTGTAGACTCCATTTCACATAAGAAGAACCGTGGCCTTGAGTTCCATGCAAGCCGCATCTCTGTCACGAAGTCGCCCGACCGGCATCTGGACAGTAGCGGTCCGAGTAGTAATCGTATTAGGGGATAATATTAATTCGTGTATTGTTAGTTGCCTATGTTGTATAAATAACAAGAATAATTTAATCTAAATCATTTCGCTTTAGTCAAAATACACAATGCACAACGTACAAAACTGTAATAATAATAAAATAAACGACTGTTGCGATACGTTAGATACGCGAACGCCGGGCGACAAGCGACAATGCCAAAAAACCGTCAACGCCCCTACGCTAAACCTTCACCCTCCCGCCACTGCTTATACACGAATTACATGAAACTACGGAAACCGAACATAGCCGACGGAATATGTCGTTCCGTGTAACTCTGGCCCACGGTTCTTCTTATGTGAAATGGAGTCTACGGCACGGCACACGGCACGTGAACATAGGAGTCACAGGACACAGCAAAACAGGTTTTGTGACACACAGAACGTACGATTTGGCCACAATCGCTAATCTATAAAAATTGAAAACATGTTTTTCGTCATTGTACTGATTTCCACCCTAATTGTACTGATGTACTGAAAAATTACCCATTGTACTGATTATAGGGAGTTATTGGAAGTGTAAAGGCGGGTTTATACAGCAAATAAAATAAAATAAGGAACAAAATAAAACAAAATAATAAAGTTAAACATGCACATTTCTATGATAGGGTTTATACAAAAAATAAAATAAAATAAGAAATAAGAATAACAACAAAAGATGGCCAACTTTCATCTTTTTGTCTTATTTTATTTCATTTTGCTTGGAAACTATCGTGCTCGTGCATGACGGAAAGTGGAAACCGAAACTTAACTTAACTACCTAACATAAAAATATTGTTTATGGCGGTTGGCGGTGGCGTTAACGTTGTTTAAACAATTTGGAGGGATGAATACGAATTATAAGGTTGGGGCCGTTGGGGCGATCATGTTGTTGATGGCAGGCACTGCGGCTGTGGCTTTATTACGTAAGAAGCGTAATAGGCGTTTTAAAGTTCGCCCTTTGAATAGATACAAAAAGTGCAATATGTAATATGTATAAGAATTGATTGGAATACGCAAAAAGGCATGATAGGGAGCAATTCTTTAAATAAAAAAGGATGTCTCCAGTGATGTTTGACCATTTATTGAGACAAATTGAAATTCTTATTAGGTGTTTCCTCCATTATGCGTGAAATGGTCAGCCATGCATTTTCCTTCATCAGATTATTTTTAAATCGTCCATCGCTGTTTTGGCATACAATTGCGGAAAAGTCGATATTTGTTCTATTAACCCTCCATCATCCATTTTTACCTATTTTAAATATTTTTAAACACGACCAACAAAGTAAACACCAGCTGAACATTTGGAGGTTAACTCCATGTTAAATTCCCAGAACGTGCGAAGTGCGAACGTGTACAAAACAACAAAGTCATTGTCAAATATACGGCGATTTGATTGGTTCATTTTTATTTCTTATTTTAATTTATTCATCTGTATAAACCGATGTTTTGTCCTCCTTGTTCTTAATTTATTTTCGTTAGTTCCTTATTTTATTCTATTTTCTGTATAAACTCGCCTTAATAAAGTGTAGCAGTAATACTGATAGCACTATTTTGACATATACGCATGCGCAGTGGCCCACTAAATACTGCTACCCGTAATTGTGATAGTGCTAGACTTTATTACTGAACAAATAAGGAGTGCACTATTAGGGAGTTATTGGAAGTTTCAAAATAGTGACAGCAGTAATAACAACAGCCGTATATTAATAGTGCAGTGTCGTTTACGCGGCCGAAAAAAACGAGTTATTGGAAATGCTTTTTGGTTTTGTGCTATTCACTCTTCTTATTTCTAACCTTACTTTTAAACGTCGAATTGTCTGTTGGCGGATGACCCGGTTGTTGTTATTTGTTTGAGTTTGAGGGGAAGACTTTGTGTTCGAGCAGCTGGTACACTTTAAAAACACGGCCAATAACTCCCTAATAAGTGGATTTAGGTCCCAACATTATAGCGATAAGAAATAGCGATATACCCATAAGTCTATCTCTCTCTAGTTGCACTTGAGTGTCATGCGCATGCGCTTCACTTTTGTGTTCGATTGGTCGGATTTGTTCGTGATCGTGCCGATCGTGGTTCCGTGCGTTTCCGCCGTGTCCCGTGTTTTTACAACGTGATCAAGAATGACTGTTTGAGTTGGCAATACTGAATTTCATTTTTAAATGGTACGACTGGAGTAACATCCGGTTGGTGACACTGACAGCGTGATTGACAGATGCCATTTGCTATTTCAAATTCGAATTTCTGGTATTCTTTTCAAATTTATTTATTTAAAATGGTTTTCACGTTACAACACGATATTTTCATTGGAATGGCGTACTTTAGAAGCGGGATTTATAATCCAATTACTGGTTGGCAGTACTACCTCGAAGCGACATACCAGCAATTTCAAGAGTTGTTTCCTGAGACTTTGGTCACTTTTGCTGTCTTTCTGCAACATTGCATGCGAGTAGTTGAACGTTATTTAAACACAGGGAGCATAAGCAAACAAAAATCAACTGGTAGACCTTCTACTCTAAACGAGGAAGTTGTCGAGGATATCAGAACTCGAATGCAAACAAGTCCTCGCAAATCCTTAAGAAAGCTCTCCCTTCAAACAGGTTGGGTCCTTATGCCTCCTATTCAACCAATTTTCATTCTTATCCATAAGACTTCCACTTTTCCATGTTGTTCTAGTTCACGGTTTTACAGGCTTAACATATGGAAGTTGCTCCACTGTGCTTAAAAAGAAATTAAAGTACCACCCTTACAAAATTTCCATCGTCCAGTCATTAACCCCTCCTGATCACCCGCAGAGAGTTTTATTTGGCAATTGGTTCAATGACATATTAAATAATAATGATATCCTTGACAATACCTTCTATTCCGACGAAGCCTAGTTTCATCTCAACGGCTATGTGAATAACCAAATTACAGAATTTGGTCAGGTGAAAATCCTTACGCTATCAGAGAGACACATTTACACCCGGTTAAAGTTTGTGTTTGGATGGCAGTGTCAAGTACGCGGGTGTATGGGCCAATATTTTTTAATTTTACCGTCAATTCGGAGAGATATATCCAACACCTTTTGAGGCCTTTTATAAACCAATTAACAGACAAAGAGCGTCAAATTGGATATTTCTAACAATACTCTGCAAGGGCACATACGGCTCGTGCTACTATGGGATATTTAAGAGAGAATTTTGGCGACAGAGTACGGTATTAGTCGGTGCATTTGGTGAAGCAGGTCACCAGATCTAACTCCATTAGATTTTTCGTTATTTGGACTCTTGAAGGACAATGTATTTAGGAACGTATTGCATACTGAAAAGAGCTGCAATAGGCAATAGTTCAGGAAGTGGCAAACATTACCCCCAATATGCTGGTGAATATCTTCGAGAGCCTAAAAAGAAGAGTTAATTTATGTCTGGACCAAAATGGGGGGCATTTTGAGCATTACCTTTAGCCGGTTTAATTAAATCTTTGTTCTGTATTTCGAGTTTCATTTTTAAGCGTTAATTTTTATTCACATAACCTACAATCTTATCGCTGATTGTTCTTCTTTTTCTTTTATTTGGCCTTCGCTGCTATGGCGATCCAGCCACTTAAATAACGCTGATTGTTTTGTCAAATAAATGAAATAAACATATCTGGTTGTCAAGGCCTATCAACTTCAAAAAAGTTACCTCATTGAACAGCTTCTGGCGAGGGGGTCGCGCAGGGGAGCCGGAGTTCGTGACGTAGACTGGCGACACAGGTCTGAGTTTTATTACCTGTGTTTAATCTAACTCTGGTTTCATCTATGCTCTGTATTACTCTGACAATTCGGCGTTTGGCTGGCGTTTTCGTTTGTAATTGACAACAGTTTTGAGTTTTTCAAAGTATTTTTTGCATCGCCGGTCACCGTGTGACGTAGATGACGTTGTGGTAGGTCAGGATCGCTTGAGGCAACCTATTTAAAGTTGATACGCCTTGTCTGGTTGTAGCATTGCAAACCCTTAGGCAAAAAATCCTCCAGGTAGGATTGCCAACTCAAACAGTCATTCTTGATCACCCTGTACTTTAACCTACTCATGGCCGTCTTTACTGAAAGGCCGGAACATTGATATTTGGCAACGCTGCGGCGAAGGCCGATTGTGTGAATTTAAGGTTATATTTACAATATTTAATGTTGAGTGAAGAAGTGTTTTTTCTTTAAATTAAGTGTGTTTTGGACTGTATTTTCTATAGTGACTGTTACTAAATACTACATACTTTACATACCTATATAAATTAATTTTATTTTTGTATGCTCTGCTTACTAATAAAATGTAAGTAAAACCCAACTTTTAAGACTTTCGGTACAGTATAGAATTTCTTATATTTTTTTTTTGTAAAACGAATGTCTTTATACAGTCGAACTTCTATATAACGAGAATGAAGGTGCTGCAAAATTTGCTCGTTATATAGAGGTCTCGTTATATGGAAATTCCCCCATTTTTAATGGTTATAAGGAGAAGACAAACGAGGAAAGTGGTGATGAAGAAATTATACAAAAACCATGATAAACCATCTAAGCTACAAGTGTTTTTACATTCAAATTATTCGAATGTAAACACGAAACACGTAAAGACGGCCATGTTCCGATAAGTCGGCCTTCCATTGGCCTTCTAATTTCTTAGTCGGCGATGTTGCCAAATTTAATGCTCCGGCCTTTCAGTAAAGCCGGCCGTGACCTACTCTAACCTCTTTTGCTGTTGGGTTGGGGCAGCGGTGGCCGAGTGGTTTAAGGCGAAGACTTTGAATCAGGCAGTCACCGTCGTTGTGGGTTCGTAGTCCCACGTAATCCATGGATGTTGTGTGTGTTGCGGGAAGTGTGTAAAATGTATCCAAAATCCCTATTCACGCCGGTAACCTGGCCGGATAGGATCGGATATCCTGTAGGAGGGCGGGACTAGGATACACACTCCCTGAGTCGGTAGAGCACGGAGTGGATCAACTGGGGTGAGAGCCTTAAGGGGGTACAACCGTGCTCGAGGACCGTGGTTCGGAGTCCACGTTAAACTGTAGGTCCCCTCAAAATTTTCCACAGGGTAAACCTTCCACAGCAGCGAAAAAGAGACGTTAACTTAATAAGACAAGACAAGACAACCTCGTTTGCTCGTTTCGCCTCGCCAATCTCGCCATTTATCTTGCTTGTTTGAATGTGTTTGATGTTTAGATGTCAGCTTACGTTTGTAAAAGGTTTCCGTACAAATTAAAGACTAACCGGATTCAACACGACGTGTAAAGGCGCTACTGGGTTTCAAAATAGTTTTAATTGCGCGCCTAAATGGTTATGCAGTTCATTCGTCGGCGCTTGCGCTTGCGCACAAGTAGCCAGATCCAAACAAAGACAGACTATGCGTGATTTAGTCAATGGTGATTTATATATCTATTTCATAATGTTGGGACATGAAATTCCCACTTATGCTCATTATATACCATAGAGATAAAAGAGAGAGGAAGTAAAAATGTGGTTGGAACAAATAGACCAAAGCACAGACTAAAGTGGCTTCTGCATATCGCCGACTTCAAATAGTCCAAGAGCTAGCTACATAAAACAGTATCGATAAGGTACACGACATTTGAGTTCATAACTGATTGTAAAAACATGAACTCAACACCAAATGGCTGTTCTGCCGGTTTGCATAGGCCGGATATGTAAATGGCGAAAAACCGATAAAGTACACGGGTGAAATTTTGTTCAGGCATTGTCTAGACTTTGACTAAGAGCTGTGTAACAAAGGCAGAAAGTTAGCAGGTCGGAAAACCCTCGGCAGAAATGATTCAAAGTCGCGGAACATTACCATGACAAAAACCGATAAGGTACACGTGAAAAACATTTTCCGTACATTCTTTGGTCCTCAAGGAAGAGCGGTGCGATAGTGGCAGAAAATTAGCAGGTCGGAAAATCCTCGGCAGAAGGTATGAAAAACGCCCTACAACTTTCAGTTTCTTCTGCCGAGGGTTTTCCGACCTGCTAATTTTCTGCCACTGTTGCTCTTAGTCAAGGTCTAAGTCTAAACAATGCATGAACAAAATTTCACGAGTGTATCTTATCGGTTTTTCAGGCATGTTTTTCCAATGTGGAAAACTGGCCGCCATTTACATATTCGGCCTATGCAAACCGGCAGAATAGCCATTTGGTGTTGGTTTTTTTTTTATAATCAGTTATGAGCTCAAAATGTCGTGTACCTTATCGATGCTGTTTTATGTAGCTAGCTCTCCAACTAAAACTATCGCAAACACGCGTTCGAAAAGTGGCTTCTCAATATGGCCGGTTCAGTCTACAAAATTTATTACCCCCTCTCCCTATTTGTTACCTCCTCTCTCTTTTGATCTCTATGGTATGTACCTTTATATGTATATGCACGGCCGTCTTTACTGAAGGCCGGAGCCACAGAGTTATAAGATACACAGAGCTGACAAACCATTCATAAATACGCATTTTGTTGTCGCCAACATTGATATGGAGCGACGCGGGATGTAAACATATAGTGGGGAAAGACGTGAGGTAGGAGTGGGGATAAAAATGGGGATAAATATAACCAAATTTCACTAAGGTAGAAGATAGGTTAGGATTCTTATAATCCTGTTTTCCGCTAACTTTACAGATTCTAACCATTTCTATTAACTGCTTTTATAAAGGCGGGAAGTAAACAAATAGTATCGGTAGCATACTACACGAGCAAACCAGAAGAAACACCTAAAAATGCCAAATAACACCGAATGTGAAATCATAGTAAAATTGACCTTGGGTCCCAAGACGGATTGCGGGGTAAAAACCACGTTGCCGGTTTTATTCTCGAATATATTCGATCTAACGATCTGTATTCGTCTACATGTATTTTAGGAGTTTTATAAAACAAAATATACCTAATTTATTTTCACAATTAACATGTGTGTATCGATGGAATAGCACTGTATGTAAGAAACAGGTATGTCTCCTCCTCACACTGTGGACATAGATCTCATTTTCCATAAAAAACTATATTATGTGTAACACTGGCAACATTATTGTTTATCCCCAGTTTCAGCCATCTTTAAACATTCAATGTTGGCTACACGAAAAATGTAAATAATCATCTCTGTTATTCTTATAACTCTGTGGCCGGAGCATTAAATTTGGCAACATCGCCGACTAAGGAAACAGAAGGAAGGCCGACTTATCGGAACATGGCCGTCTTTACGTGTTTACATTCGAATAATTTGAATGCAGAGGATATAGGATTATAGCGTTAATCATAGTTAAAGTGGTTTTAAACTATTTCGACGACGATTTAGAAGAATCTGGCTTACCGACAGAAGAAAGTCTCATCCAGGATGTGAAAAATAAGAAGAAGACAAATGAGGAATGTGGTGACAGTGGTGATGAAGAAATTATACAAAAACCATCTAAGCTACAAGTGTTCAATGCTTTTTCAACATTAAGAACAGCCTTTCCGGAAAATGTGTTTGTTCAATTATAGGGGCTTGGTTAGGCCCTTAGGAAAAAATATTTTTTTCACATACAAACACATTTTTATTGAAATTAATTAGCATATTGTAAATTATTCACATTTATAAATTATGTTTATCTAATTTATAAAATATTATGTACAGTTTTTTTAGAATAATTTGTTATTTTGGTTTGTACATCACACGACAAAAGTTTTTTCATATACCTAAATCTTCAACCCGCTATAATTGAACAAACACATTTTCCGGAACGTTTTCAAACTGAAAGGCTGTTCTTATTGTTGAAAATGCATTGAACACTTGTAGCTTAGATGGTTTTTGTATAATTTCTTCATCACCACTGTCACCACTTTCTTCGTTTGTCTTCTCCTTATAACCATTAAAAATGGGGGAATTTCCATATAACGAGACCTCTATATAACGAGCAAATTTTGCAGCACCTTCATTCTCGTTATATAGAGACTGTATAAGACATTCGTTTTACAAAAAAAATATAAGAAATTCTGTACTGTACCGAAAGTCTTAAAAGTTGGGTTTTACTTACATTTTATTAGTACGCAGAGCATACAAAAATAAAATTAATTTACATAAAGTCGAAATCCACCTGCGGTGAGAATAATCCATGTTGCCATATACAACGCACAAAATAGTATACCGAAACAAATGCAACCTTGCAATACGGTTGGTAATTGTAACCATGCCAGGGTTTTTGTTGTGTTCTTGGCAACATCCTACTATTTCGTTCTATCCGTCTGTCAAATTTCAGAGCGTTGCCATATCTTATTCTCTCTCTCTATTCCTCTCGCTGTTAACAAGCGACGTGTCGTCATACAGTCAATACAGATGGCAACGTCGTTCTCCGTCGTGAATCTCATTGCGAACGCATTGTCGGGTTGTCGCGGGTCGCGGGTTATATCTGTGATTGTGTTGTGATTTAGTTGTTACTTGTTACCGTACCGTTATATAGGAAATTGCAGGTAAGAAAAATAAGTGTGAAGGTGAAGCAAGTTGTAGTAGCACCGCTACTGGAAAGGTAAAGCCACACGTTTTAACTCTGGGTGAGCGGGTAATGGTGAAAAACGTTTATAATGGGATTCGCGCGCGATTTCCTAACCTAACCGTTATCGATAGTCAGAAGATGTGTTCGGAATTCACTAAGGTATCGAAAGCTACAGTTTTTCGGATTTTGGCAGAATATCGTTTGCGCGGGAGTATCACGGCCGGTAAGAGAAAAGTGGTAAATGCGAATAAGAGAAAAATCGTTTTAGAGGACTACGTGAAATGTGCGATCCGTAGAAAAATTCATTCGTATTTCTTTCGAAACGATATTCCCACCGTAAGAAAAATTCATCTTGATGTAAACAATGACGACAGTTTACCAAATGTATCGCGAGGGTAATACCTCATAGGTGGTGTGGAAATTTACCAGTTAACCTTCTTCTTAAGGATTCTTCTATATACCCATAATCGGAATGATTCCAATTTCTTTCATTGGTTTTCGACGATAAATTTTGTAATAATTTTCATTCCGAATAAGCAATATTTTACCCGCCACTGGAATCGGTTTCCCCTTTCCCCTGTCCGCCGCGCAGCTCTATCATCTCTGGCTGGGGGAAATTGATATGGCAACATGGTTTAGTCTCACCGTGACTGGATTTTAGGTTTAGGTATGTAAAGTATGTATTTAGGGTAATCCTATACTTTAGGACCCCGAAACTCAAGCACCATAGAACGTAAAACTAGAGAACGTGACGAAACGCATCAATTGACAGTTTTGTTGCCAGATTTATTTTTTGTCGCAGAAGGGAATGGTGTATTCAATCATGTTTAATGTATGCAACCAACTATACGAGAATTTTCTTAATTACTTAGTTACTTTAATTATATATGTGTTGAAGTTATTCCAGCTGTTGAAATATTCCGTGTGTCCCTGAAATTGATCCCGGGTTGCTTGGTATTCTTACTTATAATGTACAATTTACAATACTAATTTATTTATTTATATGACCAGTTGTTAGAAGCAATTGGGTTTAAATTAAATTACATGCAACCAAAGACGATGTGCGATCATCTTTGATGAAACATAAACTTAATAGGTAATTAGGACTGGTACAAGTATCCTGACCTGAAACTAAAAACAATTTTTACAATTTAATTTGAAGCGTTCCATCGCCATAGTAATTAAGTGATTTTATTGTTTACTTGTTATTATATATCAGTAATAGGATACCTATATCAATATAGGTATGTACATTAACGAATCAGTATTAATATTGTCAATAACAAAGTTTTCAATTGAATAGACAGTCTGCTAAATAATTTAATTGCAGCAATACAGCTGTTCTTGTCGCTTTCAACTTTAATTATTGTGGATAATGGAATTTTTTATTTATTTCTTTGGCAGTAAATCATCCGTTACGTTTGAATTATCATACTGTCGATATTTCCAACACAAATCAGTGGCAACAGTGTGGAGGTTTGCGTACATGTCAAAGTCAAGGACAAATTTCGGGGTCCTAAAGTATAGGATTACCGTATTTAGTAATAGTCACTATAGAAAATACAGTCCAAAACACACTTAATTTAAAGAAAAAAACACTTCTTCACTCAACATTAAATATTGTAAATATAACCTTAAATTCACACAATCGGCCTTCGCCGCAGCGTTGCCAAATATCAATGTTCCGGCCTTTCAGTAAAAGACGGCCATGGTATATGCTTCACAAATATTAATGTTTTGTGTTTTGTGACTTTGAGTTAAGCTGTGAGTTTAAGGTAAGGTTAGCAGTGTTATTACTACCGGTACAATTGTACTGAAATCAGTACAATGGGTCATTTTTCAGTACATCAGTACAATTAGGGTGGAAATCAGTACAATGACGAAAAACATGTTTTCAATTTTTATAGATTAGCAATTGTGGCCAAATTGTACGTTCTGTGTGTCACAAAACCTGTTTCGCTGTGTCCTGTGACTCCTATGTTCACGTGCCGTGTGCCGTGCCGTACAAGCGAGCCACTTATGACAAATGACAAACCTTTGAAACGATTACTGTTCTGTGTTCTGTTTACGAAAGTAAAGTTCTGTGTAAAGTTTAAACGACTTTAAAGTTTTGTTTTTTATTTTTTAATTATATTAATGTTAATGGATATTGTTTTGTTCAATATGCAGACTTTACACATCCTTTTAGACTTATGCACATTAAAGTTACTGTAAAGTGCCATACTTTTTGAATTTTAATAGTTTAATTTCAAATTTTGACCGCCAATACACGAAACTATAGAACATAAAACGTAACATTGAAGCAAACCTCTGTCAGTACAATTGACATGAAAATCAGTACAATGAAAACGTCGAAATCGGTACAACGAAAAATTCCCTAGTAATAACACTGAAGGTTAGTTCTTCTCTATGAGTTTTTCGCAGAAGACGAAAAAGATATCGCGTTATTTATTTAAAGTGTCAAGTGTTAAGCTGCTTGAATTGAAGTGGAAACTAATTGTAGTAACGATATAAAGGAGGTATTAATCATCAATTAATGGAATTCGGTTTATATTTCGTTTATCCTGAGGTCTGACAAGTGCCAGCTCACCTAATTTTACTTTATGTATGTCCCTGGGTTTTTGTATGTCAATAGCAAATATTATGCGATAAATGATGGCTTATGAAGGAACGATACCTTCCCCAGATATATCACCATCTTTCATAGAAAACCTGCAAGTTGATTTCAAAACCTTGGTATCTGAATCTAAAAAGAAGTATCCCCAAGTAAAGGAGGTAAACACTGCTATTTGTTTCTATAGATGCCTTTATTCAACTTTACCTTTTTCAGGCATCTGAAGAGGCCATTGGAAAACTGAAATCTGCCCCTACTTCGCCCAAAAATTCTATCCATTATATCATCAATCAAATTATTTATCCACTCTCCCAAGGATGTGAAACAAAGGACATTAAACTCATTAAGGTATATTTAGTTTCATAATTTCCATTTAGATATTGGGAAATATGCTTCCTTCGCATTCATCCAATTTCCTTGAATTTCATCTTGATTAATAAAGGGAGATCTTTTATAGGCGGTAAATAGTTTGTAGTTTGCTTCAATTATCTTTTTAATCATATCAGGTTTGCCTCCAAATAATGCAGAAATTAATAACACATCAACTGATTGACCAAAAAGGAGCTCTTTACATAACCGATACATTGTGGACATTGATGGAATTGGGCATCGAGGAAGTAAAAATTTTACAAACTGTGACACTGCTTTTGACCACAAACACTATTGTCCATGGTGAAACTCTGGCCAGGGTAAGAAAATACTACATATACTTGTAATTGCATATTATGTAGTAATTTTTTTTAATAGACCCTTGTACTATGTTTTCGCTTACATTTCGCAAAAAATTCGACAACAATAAATACAGCGGGAGCCACTGTAAGACAATTGGTATATTTAGTATTTGAGAGAGTTGTTGCAGAAGATGAACAATTGTTTAGACTTGAAGATCCACCACCACCAAATCCAGTTAATTTTGAACATTTGAAAGTGCCAAGTGGAGCTCCTCCAAAAGGTAAGAGTTATAATTTGCCTTTGTTTAGTATGAAAGGATAAATGTTATACGTATGACAATTTTATTTTATTTATTTATTTCATTTATGGGTAGTCCCAATCACAGTAAAAGATAAGACAAATAAATTTAGAAATCACTGCAGCATATACTTGAAATAAATGAAAATATACACCAGACTTGATTACACAATTAGACACAAGACGGACAAATCCCAGAAGAAACTGAAAAATGTAATCAAAATAAAATATACTATAATAATACACCATTTATTTGGGCAAGTATGCGCCTCAGCTCAGTGTTAATATTTGTAGAGGTACCTACTATAGATATCAACTGGCTGAAATGTATTTTGAACATTTTTAACACATCTTTGATAATTTGACAATATACACACAAGATCTGATTTGGAATTGAATTTACTGAACCTAGTTCCTAAGTTCCCTTATTAATTTGATGTACATATAAAAGCAAAGTGATCTAGTCCAAACAATGTGTGAAAGTTATAGTGGCATATATATGGGTACATATGATTAATGACACACCATTTGTACAATTTTGATAAATCTTTGTAGAAGTGAGCAATCTTTTTTAAACGAAATACATTAACATTTTTATATCATTAGTATTATATCCTTGGTTCTGTAATTGAAAAGATCTCATTAATAAATAAATTGGACTAGAGTTGTAAAGTTTAATTTTCCTTCGAAAATGTTATTTGTAATATAGTTTTGTAACTCATACAATATAAAATGACTCGTGTACTTATAATTATTTCCTTATGAAAATGCAGATCATAATTAAGTATGTACAGATCTCATTGGATAAGAACCACTTTAGAAGTTAACTAAAGCTTATTTATATTGTTACCTTATCACTACTAAGGTAATTTAAATGATACAGTTCCATTGTGTTGCATTTATAAGGAGAATGATCATACCTGTGTTTCTAGGATTACCACCATGCGCGGGAGATGCATTTTTGCTATTTCAAGATTTAGTACAGCTTGTAAATGCTGACCAGCCATATTGGTTAATTGGAATGACTGAAATGACCCGAACGTTTGGTTTAGAACTATTGGAATCGGTTCTAACTCAATTTTCTTCAGTATTTTATAAGGTTGAATTGCCTAATTTCTAATAGGGATTAATCTTTACTTTAATTTGTTTTCAGAATGCAGAGTTCAGTTTTCTATTAAAAGAAAGAGTTTGTGCATTGGTAATAAAGTTATTTTCGCCTAATATAAAATACCGCAGTAATGTCCCCAGCAGCATACAACAAACAACACCTTTTGAAAAGCCTTATTTCCCTATCAGCATGAGACTTCTCCGAGTAGTGTCAGTATTAATACAAAAGTACCACAGTCTTCTAGTAACTGAATGTGAGATATTCTTGTCATTGATTGTCAAATTCTTGGATCCCGACAAACCCACCTGGCAGAGATCGCTTGCACTTGAAGTTTTACATCGGATGACTATCCAACCAGAACTGCTAAGCTCGTTTTGTGAATGTTACGATCTGAACAAGCACACCACAAGTATTTTCCAAGATATTGTTAATTCACTTGGTGCATATGTCCAGTCTTTGTTCGTTAGCCCACAGCTGCAAATAGGTACAGGAAGTAAGTTCCATTGAATTTTCCTTTGCGCTTAAATTAAATCTTTTAATTTAGTTCCCATGACACAAGGACAGCCGCCAGTCTTTTTAGGAGGATTACCGGCAGGCCCAGGCGTTTCTCCTCAACCCGGATTCCTTCTTAGAGGCGTTTGGTTACCGATAGTAACAACGTTCCCCACTGGGCAGGCAAAGGCTACCTAGTAAGTTAACCATTTAGAAATACTAGAAAATGAGAATAACTTTACATTTACGTTGACATTCATATCTTAATTTTAGAGCATTAGAATGTGTTTTTCTAGATGTCATTAACACTTCTTTGAAAAATGGTGGTGTGCTCAACAGACTACTTTCTCCTATTTTATTTCAAACATTTGGTAGCACACTAACAAAATATTCCACGTGTAAAAAAATTCTTGAAATGGATTTCGAGAATATTTATAAAAACCGAAAAACGATAAGTGTAAACTCCCCTTTAGAGATGATTTTACCAGTTTTTCAACCTAATTTGAAATATAAAATAGTCGCTTAGTGATGGATATTTATGAACATCCATCACTTGTTGAAGATCGCCTGGACTGGCTGTAGAAGTTTGCATGTGATCGTCTCAACCATCACATAGTGTCGAAATCGGTACTTTTCAAGGAAACACATAAACCTGTTCAATGGTAAACACAAAATCAGTCTACTTCCAAAAGGATAAAATATTTTATTTTTTCTATCCTATCGTTGACGCACACAAGAAAAGAATGTGCCACATAGTCAGTCAGTTTTACAACAGTAACGAAATATCAATATTCGGGACAATGAGTGAATATATAATATTGTACAATATATATATATATATATATATATATATATATATATATATATATATATATACCTACCCTCGCGATAAATGAATTTTATGACCTTCTCCTCTTCTTCGAGGTACTCAATCTTTAGATTTATTACCAGACTATTAGCACCATCATTTTGGCAGTCAGCACGCGACGCGACAAAGGGCAGTACTTAGTATTTTTGCCAGGTAAGCTTAAACAGCGCCCATTACGAGCGGTTCGCAGATCGCAAATGTGTCCTTATTAACGACATATCAAAGAGATGGTCGGTCGGAGAGAATATTTTCTTGGAAAACGAATAATTATCTGGAGTACTTTTCATTTACTGCAGTGATATTTAAAAAAATCTTTGTGTTATCTTTTGGTCACGGTAAAAGCAGATTGGACGTGCCCTCTTCTAGGGGAAAACGAATCTCAATTTTACATTGCGGTTCGCATAATGGTTGGGTTCCGGACTGTTTACTGCTATCGTCTGGACATTAAAGAATGCTGTCTGGATTACCACCATGATATGTGCTCCAGTATTTTTGAAAATTGGATGGAGAACATTTTATTGCCAAAGCTACTACCAAATAGCGTAGTTGTTTTAGATAACGCTCCGTATCATAGTAGAATAGAAAATAAACCCCCCAATTCGAATAGTAGGTAAATTGATAATAACAATTTTTTAATAGAACATGATATGTTTTTTGAAGAATGCTGCAAGAAGGTGCAACTACTGGAGTTTTAAAAACAAAATCTTTTTCAAAAACGTATGTCATTGATGAAATAGCGAAGCGGTTAGGGCACACTATCTTGCGATTACCACCATACTATTGCGTTTTTAATCCGATAGAATTGATTTGGTCAATACTAAAAGATTAAATAAGACATAATAATCAAAACCCGAATGTCAATAACGGTATCATAAACGTAATTGATGAACAGTGCAAAATAATAACGGCAGACGAATGGTCCGCATGTATAAGTCATACACTTTCCAAAGAGAATGAACATAAAACACTTTGGGCACACCTTATTCCTATAGGGAATGACGACAGTTCTACCTCTGACGAATAATAATTAAAATTAACCAAACGTAAAATGGCATCATCCAATCACAACTATGTTTTCTATATGTTTTTGATCTGTTAAACATTTTTCGCAACATTCGTAGAATACTATTTATACATAATTGCTGTTCATAAAATAAAATATACCTTATTTCAATTCTATTTTATAATTTTTTTCAATACGCCCCTTCATTTACCTTTTTCTCGGAGAGCTGCTCGAAATTCGGCTGCAATATACCTACAATAAAAGCATTAAGACACAATAGACCCTTAACTTCTTGCGATAAGCCGATGCGTCATAAAATTCATTTATCGCGAGGGTAGGTATATATATATATATATATATATATATATATATATATATATATGGTACGTTCCACGCCGAATTTAGATTTTTTTTTAGATTTGGCCCAAAATCAACTTAAACGTTCCTTTTGGGCCCCCGAAACTCCCCCTAAATTTTTAGGGCCACAAGTGGAATAGAACTCAAGTTATGGATAGTTGAAAATTGAGATTTTCATGTTCGGCTCCAAAACAAAAAATTTTCAACCATCCATAATTTGTATTTTGAGGAATTTTGAGTTTTTGAGCCGCCGGGGACTTGGAATGTGCTCTATTTATATGAAAATAGCATGCCAACCTTAGTGATGTTGATCCCCAGTCAACTTCTAGAAAAAATGTCGCTCATGGTTTGAGATTAACTGGCAAACAGTGGATTTCTGGGGGCTCAATGGAATTTTTTTGATATCAAGGGATTTTTGCCGGATTTCACCATTTTTTTTCTCGGAGCCCTTTGGTCTGGCTAACTTCTGTTTGGGCTGAAAAGTTTTGTATCGAATCCAGCTACGCTCCTGATTTTTTTGGTCAGGAAAGCTGATAATGTTTTTTTTTGCGGCCTGACGACTAATGGCGCCAAGACTCGTCAATAGTGAACCATGTCGGATGAACTTTTTTTTAGCAGTTTCCGAAAGTTTAAAGCATTGCAAACAACTTTTGTTTAAAACTTTTTTCATACAAAACCTACAACCTACACGAAACCGATCTCACGCAACCAAACTTGTTGGTCGCGTGTCGACCAGTTGCGTGCGATCTTTGTGCTGAAGCGGTTTGTACTAGATCGTAGGTGCATTTTTAAAGAATTTTTGCAGTACAATAGTTTTTGAAAGAATGCATAGAGGTTTGTCGACTGACGAGCAAACTTCAAATATTGCTCTAGTGCGGGAAATAGAGAAATATCCCTGCTTATACATTTCTTGGAATTTGACTGGGTCTTGTATCTCTTCTGCTATTACAGAGAACACTTTCTTGTAATTTTTCTTGAAATTAGGATGAACTCATAAACGCTTTCTGGTTTTCCTTCTTCTTAAATACAAAGCACCCACAACTACATATTCATCGGACGACGACATCATTTAAACTAAACTGCAAATAGGTTGCACAAATGGACGCGAAATGACGCGACTGGTTTCATGAAATCGGTTGCATGCAACTGGTTTCATGGTTTTAGTTGCGTAAATAGACGAGCCGCCTTAAATTGCAATCAAATGTTTCACTTATTTGAGTTACAGACGCGGTATACGCCCAAAGAACTCGAAATTCGATGTCGAAATTCGATGCCATAATCAAATAGCCGATACCGCAAAATGCCGACGAACGTAAAATAATTCGTGGCGTTAATAGAATGGGGCGCATATCTTTGAACATGGATGCATAAATTGCCGTAGGTTAGAAGTGCAAAAATGTGTTAGCGGCATTGCAATATAAAAATAAACAACAATGAAAATGATAAAAGATTTAATTTTTTAGTAAATTATTTTCGATCTGGTAATATGCACTGAGGACCTTCATATTCTAGGGGAAAAATGTAATTGCAAAATTCACATAAAGTATTTAAAAAGTTGATATTTTTTAAGTTAGGTGATAAAAAATATTAATTCCAGTTTGAAGTGATATACAGTGCGCGCAATATAGGCGATATGGTGAGTGCGAGAAAGAACAACTCAGACATTGGGAACTAAACGAGTTAGAAGGAAACGACAGATTCTCCCCTCCATGATTTCGCGACGAGCCCGTCTCGCATGTTAGCAGATTATTCGCTTGATTTTTTATCTTGATGTTTAGTAACTCTTAAGCGAAGGTAGGGTGTACATGCTTCACGCACATCGTTACGTACGTTAGTACGCCTCTCATTGAAATAGAAATTACATCTAAAAATACTTTCTCCTTTTTTAAGTACTACCTATCGAAATTAATAAAGAAAATTCTCAATAACATTACAAAATAAACAATTTTCTAGGTAATAGGTACATAATTAAAAAATATTATTTGAAAAACTATAGCAGGTGCTCAAAAATATTGCCCCTTTGAGCAGAACAGTAAGTCAATCTGTCGTAAAAGTTTTGCCTTACGTTGGATAGCATTTGAGGCGTAATCGTTAGGACAGAATCCAGAATTTTCACCCTCAATTCCTCCAAATTATTAGCCCTATCCTCCTGAAACCCATAAATCTGAAACTTCATGTACCCCCATAGAAAATAATCATTTGGCGACAAATCAGGGGATCTAGCTGGCCAGGCAATGGCGCCATTGCGTCCTATAACTCGGTCGGGGAAAGTTTCCTCCAGGAATCGTCTCACTACGGCCGAGTTACTGCAGAATCCAGCTACGCTCCTGATTTTTTTGGTCAGGAAAGCTGATAATGTTTTTTTTTTTGGCGGCCTGACGACTAATGGCGCCAAGACTCGTCAATAGTGAACCATGTCGGATGAACTTTTTTTTTAGCAGTTTCCGAAAGTTTAAAGCATTGCAAACAACTTTTGTTTAAAACTTTTTTCATAAAAATGGGTATTTTTACAAGTTATGGATGGTTGAAAATTTTTGGTTTTGAAGCCGAACCTGAAAATTTCAACTTTCAATTGTCCATAACTTGAGTTCAATTTCACTTGGGGCCCTAAAAATTTAGGGAGAGTTTCAGGGACCCAAAAGGACCGTTTTAGTTGATTTTGGGCCAAATCTAAAAAAAAATCTAAATTCGGCGTGGAACGTACCATATATATATATATATAGTAGTGAAATTCGCGACGGAACATATGTGCAAAGGAGAATTATCGACGTACCCGTCT
The DNA here is from genome assembly GCA_946251905.1 of Cryptocephalus moraei. Lineage (NCBI taxonomy): Eukaryota > Metazoa > Arthropoda > Insecta > Coleoptera > Chrysomelidae > Cryptocephalus > Cryptocephalus moraei. The sequence continues at coordinate 38,884 of CAMIUK010000062.1, forward strand.
ATTCCGTTAAGAAACGGTAACCACCGACACGTGTTTCTGCTTATTAGCTTCGTCAGGGTGGTATAACCAAGCTCTGAATGACAACGATGTTTGACACTTGGAAAAAAAAATTATACAATTTTCTCCTTTGTACATTTGTTCCGTCGCGAATTTCACTACTAAATTTCCTTCGACAAAAGATTCGTGACAGTTGGCTATAGCTGGCCACCGCGTCACGTATAGAGAAATTAGTAAAACTTGCGGTGCACGTCATCAAAATTTATGACGTCATCACGTCGCCATGTTGCCACAGCAAATTTTTTTACTTGACATGACTGTTGGTTTGGCTAGTAAATTTATAACTGAAAAGTATACATTTTCTTCGTCTTTCATGAATCTAGCTCTGAGATTATTGTGAATTTCTTAAATAATTAAAAATATATAGGTATTAGTATACAACAATAATTAGAAATGAAATAGAATTATAATGTGTTAGGATGAGTTAGTACATGGAATTTACTCATTTAGTCAGTGTGATTTTATTAGTATTATACATTTACATTATACATATTACATTACACACTATAATGCTATTATACAAATATTTACAAACAAAATAGATATTAATATATTAATTATATTAGAAATTATGAAATTCTTAATTACAAACACATTTATATACACTAATTACAATTCAAATAGGATCATGTGTTCTAGGATGAGTAAGATATATGGAATTTACTCACTTAGTGTCATTTTATAAGTTTTTCTAATTTGCCATTATGCATTCTTGTTAATTGAATTACATATCTGCAAGTGCTTTGACTTTATGCATTACTTTGTTATAAAAGCTCACTGTCCAGCAAAGACCACAGGAAGGTGTGAGTATCCTTTGCCAGGAAAGGAGTGGAACAGGACGTGTACACTTTCATATAAAGAGAAACCCAGTAGAGAATGGACTTGGCACAGCACAGAAAATACAAGATTGAAATTGAATTGTTGACCAAAATGACCTACAATGTAATATTAGATAATACAAATATAGATGAGAGAGAATAGAGGGCAATAGAGAACAAATTAACATGTGGGAAACAAACAATAAAGTAAGTAAAGTATCTGCTGCCAGAATATATGTGGCCATCAATTGAAACAAAGAAACCCAAATTAAGCCTACAATTAAAAAGAATAAATAGAGAAATTTCAAATATAACTGAACTTTTGAGCAATTAGAGGAAACAACTACTTCGAGGGCAAATACCCATACCGACATTGAATTACACCCCTAACTTCTCTCACCTGAACTCAGTTTAACATCTCAGTGATTTTTTATAAAGAATATATTTTTCGGGATTAAAGGTGCATTTTTCTTTATAATAAATAGAGAAGTATGGAGGTCGGGACTGACATTGTTGTGAAAACCATAAATATAGAGCCAAAAATATTAAGGAATACAGTAGCAAATAGAAGAAAACAAATAACATTAATAGATGACAAATCTAAAACAGAAAAGAAATATTTACACCTATGAAAATGAAATGGAAACACTGCTCTGAAGATAAGCTACAAACTACAAATATGATATAATAACTGATCTGCAACATTTGGATCAAGAAAGTGTACACTAAATTGGCAGGTGTAGTTGGATCGAGGAGCGTAGAGACATTGTAGGGAGGTGCATGTTCAACGGCCTAGAATCTGGAATTCAAGCAGAATATTGTAGTTATGAAAGTCGTGGAAAGAAACACACCCCGGTCAACCCGTCGGAAGTACTGTCTCTTATCAACTCTCTATTGGCAGCTTTACATGTGTCCATCGAGCCTTCATTTTATGTTCACCTAAAAAAAAGTTTTACTATATAAATATTCATGCACTACAGTTACAATATAATAATATTCTAATAATACATTATGTGCACATACCTAGAGTAAGATGTATTTACTTTAGTCAGAATCTGATATAGGTAAAGGTGCGATACCGGACATACCAGGCTCGATTTTAGATTCACAGTCACTACAGATGACATGTTCGTGTAGATGTTAAATATTTCCTAAAAATCACTATCACTCTCTGAGTCACTGTTCAAGTCAATCACTAAATTGTTAACTTCCATTCTATTAATCATTCGTTCACGATTCCACCATTTCTCAATTACTTGTTCTGTATGCTTGATGCAGTTCATCCAGACCACAGGTGTAATGGTAGACAATGCTTCTTTCCACATGTCCAAACAGTTATCGTTTGCATTTCCATCTCGACCTACTCGATTACCCTTACTCCATTTGAAACCAATATCTCGTAAAAGGATACGAAGTAATGATTTACATCCCTCAAAGAGCTTCATATTCTCAAGTTATTGATGAATACTTTGAAGAGTAACAATTTTCTCTGAAATAATTACATTGAATTATTACTCATTGTAGTATATTGTATATGGTGAATACAATCAAGGATACAATGTAAAAAAAACTTTCTTACTTCTTTCATACAGTTCGTAAATTTGATTGCGAATAGAACCAATATCAAGGTAATCTTGATTCGTGACTCCCTTCACATGTGGACGGCTTTTCTTCGGCGACTTTAACACCACATCACTTCACTTTTTGCGAGATTCTACTCACAGCACACACACTGATCTTCATTGCAGCTGAAACACGCTAAAAATATTTCCAATAAGGGCCATAGAAACTTAATAACCAATAGTATCAATACTTTACCTCTCTAATGCAGTTTAACGGGAGTAGGGGGCCCCCATGGTTTCATTCCAGTTCAAAGTAACTGATTAGAGACGAGACCAGCTGCTGACACCGACTATTCAATGGTTTAGGCATTTTATTGCAATTCCTTACACTCTAAAATACCCAAACACGGATTTAATTTACAATTTACCGAAGCGAGCAAATATTTCGAAGTATAACCTCAAAATCATAACAAAACTTTCGTGTCAATACGCAAAATCGTCTGACAACAGCGCACACGGCTACCAACTTATATTTTATCGGCACCCGACAGTGTGCTATCTCTTTTTAACTGGGATAACAGTGCGCTCTGTTTAAAGCAAATTTTTATCTTACACCAACGGCAATTGGCAATAAATGTGACGTCATTGATGACGGCACCGCAAGTTTCACTAATTTCTCTATATTGAATGTTCTGCCAAAGCACAAGTACGTTTGTGTGTTTTGACATCACTTTTATGTGAAATTAGTCTTCCCCACAGATTTCTGGATGTTTGACCAATATACGTGGTAGCACAGTCATTGCAATGTAATTTGTAAACTACGTTGGATTTTTCTTTAATTGTAAACGGCTGTTTTAATTTGGTGAAAATTGTTGAAACTGTCAATAGATTTCTATTTGCTATCTTCATGTTAGCAGTTTTGATGGTATTTATAAGTTTAGGTGTAAGGCGTTCAATGTAAGGTAAAGATCTACATATCTACACAAGAGCAACATATCTAAAAAAGGGATTTTACCATCGTTTTCTTCCTCAATGGTGAATTGTATATGCTTGTTGTATTGGTTAAACATATTTTCATATGATCACATGAGACTTTATGTGAAAAAAATTCTCTTACATTTATTTACAACATATACCTCGACGGTAATTGAATTAAAGTTTCACTTAACACCTTGAATTGTTGAACACCGGCTGGTCGAACTTGCAAAGAGACAAATTACTGGTTTGCAGCCAGGAGTTGGGGCGTAGGTTCCGGAAGAAAGCTGTTTCCACTAATTTACCGAAAGCTTTCGGCACTTTATTTGCGCCTTCATCAGTCGTAACTGTATATGGTACACAGGTGTTATTTTACATTGTTACAGTTTGGTAAATTTTACTTACAGTGAGTGAGGTTTAGTAAAAGACTGCTATAATACACATTATGGTACCATTACACGGCGTGTGAAGTGACGCGCCTGGCGTGTGGAACGGCGAGCCACACGCCATGTGAGCGGGTCGGCGCGACGTGCTTCACGCGGCGTGCCGAGTCCCGTCTACTGGCGGTAAAATCTCCTCACTTCAAAGAAAACGCACCGCATGCAAAGCGGAGAGGCTAGGGTACCCACATTTTTGGGGCACGAAACTTTTCAATCTACAGGCCATGAGATCGCGATTGCACAGACGCGCATCGGCGTGTCACTGCAGTCACACACCAGGCGCGTCACTCCACACGCCGTGTAATGAAGCCTTTAAATGAAAGGATTGATCCTCCAGTTACTTACACATAAACACAAAAAAGGCTTGATAGTGAGGAATTGTTTCAGTGTATCACCATTCCATTACTGAAGTACCTAGGAATGTCAAGTTGTTTGGTTACGGCAGATTCCCAAGAAAAAACGTTGGAAAAAACGTTTTTTTGTACACCTCAAATAGGACGTTTAGTATATAACTGTACGTTTTTAGGCAACCATATTGGCGGTCGTCCTTACGTTTGCCAAGGCAAGTCTCTACCGCTAAGGAGTGCCTTCTCCCACAAGAAACCCCTGCAGCCGGACATCACCTTCCGACATACCACCTTTGAAAAGCAACACTCATCAAAATTAAGAACAATAAGGGAGCAAGCATTGGTTACAACATAAATCAATTATATGTTAATGTTGTTGGTGTGAACATTCTAACACTACTTTCTTTACAGGTCAAGTTATTCAGAGCAGTCCAGGGCCCTCCTCTCTCACTGGACGGTACCTGGAAGCTAGCCTCCTTAGATGACTGGTCGAACAAGGAAACTGAGACGCTCATATCCCGAAAACAATGAAACCTTTGCATTACAACTGTGTTGGTTAGTTGTCAATTGTCCTTCCACCGTTAGTTACATCCCCTACGCCTCCTGTCACCAGACATAGGAAGATGATTACTAGTCTGTTATGTCTATGCCCCTGTCACGAGGCAAAGGAAGAACTGGTTGGATGTTATTCTTATTGTTAGATCCGTTACCAATGTTTTCGAGATACCTTTGGTCTAATGATGTTAGAATAGATAATAGGTTAAATATATAAGATTTCTTACTCAGGAGGTTACTCCCACAATGAATGTAGCACATACCCAAAAATGATTGTTTAAAAAGGTTGGACTCCGTTGTTAGTACCTTAACATTGTCGAAATCGGGGTGATGTCCACTAGCCGCTTTATGTTGTGACAAAGCATATGCGTCTTTGCGTTTTTTAATGTCACTACGATGTAAGGTGATCCTAAACTTGAGGCTCTGGACGTCATCCCGATATACGATTTGTCGCAGTTAGAACAGTCAATTTGATAGACTATGTTATTCTTCTCTAGGATGGGTGTTTTGTCTTTAATCTTTGTAAGACATTGAACCTTTTTGAGTGCTCTAGTTGCCACTATGATGCCATCTTCCTGTTTAAGAATTCTGATGATCGTCAGTGTAAGATCTTTTATATAGGGTAGTGAGGCATAAAACTTACGTTGTGGGTTGTTGGAGGAATGTCTATCTCGTTATGTGCCAATATGGGGTTAGTGGTGTCAAGATCTCTCTCATTTTGGCCCAAACACGTTGGGAGTGGAAAATATCAACTTTCTTAATAATACTCCCGGATAAGAATTATCCAATAAAAGTTGGTACAACAATCTGAGATTTTTGTCCCTCAGGGACGGATGGACAATCCTTAAAATCCTGTTATTAAGACCTAAGACAAGGTTGACCTTCATGTTGTGAGTGTGGTCAGCTAAGTAATTGAGATATCTGCCAGAACTGGAAGGTTTCCTAAACCAATCTACCATGATTGTGTTCTGGTCAGTCCTTATTAGTCTAGTGTCAAGAAAGGTGCCACTATTGTCTATCTCCTTCTCTATCGTAAACTGGATATGTTGGTCATAGGAGTTAAATACTCTAAGGATTTGCTCCTCGCATCCCTAGGGCGGTTCCGTCCCTAGGGGACAGATGTCACCAAATCGTCAACGTACTTTTTGAGGAAGGGCAGGTGAAAGGAAAGCTGAGGGATACTATCATCCAGAACGTATTGTGCCAAAATGGGAGATATCTTTGAGCCCATAAGAGTATTTTTGGAGATGTGCTACATTCATTGTAGGAATAACCTCCTGAATAAGAAAACTGACACTGCTAACCTGAATTTTATCTATTCAAACATCATAGATCTAGACCAAAAGTATCTCGAAAACATTGGTAATAGATAAGGTAACAGGAATAACATCTAACCAGTTCTTCCTTTGCCTCGTGACATGGGGCATAGACATAACAAATGGTAATCATCTTCCTATGCCTGGTGACAGGAGGCATAGGGGGTGTAACTCAACGATTATAGACTACTACCAAGATTGCTCAGTTCGCCGAATCTGCCTGCCAAAAACTCTGTGACGTCACCACTGGTGCTGGACAGAAGATAGAGCTTTATTAATTTTACTGTAGCAAACAGTAAGATTTATCGTTGTAAACTGTATGGTTTACGTACGTACTCTACATAATCCATATTTACGTACGATATCCACATCACGTCTTCCACAGATCAACACGTAAACGTACTTCAGCACCGGTGGTGACGTCACAAAACTGTCCAACATTGCTCAAATGTAAGTGAGCAATCCTGGTTAGTCTATAATCGTTGGATGTAACTAACGGTGGAAGGACAATTGACAACTAACCAACACAGTTATAATGCAAAGGTTCCATTGTTTTAGGGATACGAGCGTCTCAGTTTTCTTGTTCGACCTGTCATCCAAGGAGGCTAGCTTCCAGGTACCGTCCAGTGAGAGAGGAGGGTCCTGGACTGCTCTGAATAACTTGACCTGTAAAGAAAGTAGTGTTAGAATGTTCGCACCAAGAACATTAACATATAATTGATTTAAGTTGTAACCATTGCTTGCTCCCTTATTGTTCCTAATTTTGATCAGTGTTGCTTTCCAAAGGTGGTATGTCGGGAGGTGATGTCCGGCTGCTTGGGTTTCTTGTGAGAGAAGGGACCCCTTAGCGGTAGAGACTTGCCTTGGCAAACGTAAGGACGACCGCCAATATGGTTGCCTAAAAACTCACACTTAAATATTAAACGTCCTATTTTAATGTGTACAAAAAAATTTTTTTCGAACCTTTTTTCTTGGAAATCTGCCACGAGCGAACACCTTGACATCCCTACTTCAGTAATGGAACAGTGATACACTGAAACAGTTCCACACTATCAAGCCTTTTTTGTGTTTATGTGTACATAACTGGGAGATCAATCCTTCCATTTAATATGTGTATTATAGCAGTCTTTTACTAAACCTCACTCACTGCAACTAAAATTTATTAAAACGTAACAATGTAAAATAACACCTGTGTACCTCGGCCCGTATTCTGGCATCTGTTCTACTTGTGGCATCATACACCTTGATGTCACAACAAAATAGTGAATATTTCAGTATATATCACGATTTTTCTAATGATTCCAAATTTTACCGCGAATATATTGGAACCCCTGCAATTTGGCTCGGTGGGTTTCGGATTTTATCGGTAGATAATGGAAAGGGGCAGATTGTGTGATTGATGCTATAGTTCAGGTTCTAGTACACAGGAATAAGGCACGATTGTAACACTCTAAAGTCACTAGATATATAAAGTAGCGCAATTGAGCGGCCATATTGTGTCTCAAATCAGTAATGCCAAAGTAAAATGTCTTGTTAGTTTTGTTCCAACCATATTATGTAAATGTATTATGTTCCGTGTTTCGTCTGTCAATTTTATTTCAATTTTGTATATGTTATGCATTTTTAATTTCAATGAATAAAGAATATTGGTTATATGAGAATGTTGGTGATAGTTGATTCCTCGAGTACCAATTAATATTGTGGCGTTGTTGATTGAAAGACGAATAGTCGAGCTTCCACTGTAGACACATTATATGGCTGACGGTGTCCATTCCTCTTTCAAGGAGGAGCCGTTTTGAGCCCCTTTCTGTTTAATGAAGTATCTCCATTACTATATGGACTATATATAGACTACATATATCTAGTGAGTCTCACCAATTGACAGCAGTTTACAAAAATTAAACAAATTTGACAGAATCCACCATATTGTGTCCCAAATAGGCGTCTCTCTCTCTCTAACTCATTGGTACAATGAATTGCGCTACTTTCAATATATAGTGACTTTAGTGGCACTCCGTACGGAGGCGCCCCCTAGTTTTTACACTTTTGTACTAAGCATCTCTCAGCGACGTAACATTATCGAAGCGTCGGCATTTCGCATTTCGATGTGGCAGGTCGGAACGGAACCGGGGTAGATCGGATAGTGGACTGAGCGGGAGAATCGAAGAGGCGGTAAATGGGGATTGACGCGTGATTCTGTTATACGTGTGAATAATAAACGTAACTTATTATTCACGTTGTTTTCTTTGTGTGATCTTAAACTTTTGAGTAAAATTTTTACAACTTAACAAATTGTTAGGTAATTTCCATTACCCAACTTTGACAATTTAGACCAATTAGATAAAGACGAATGGTCCTCTGTGATTGATTTAGTATCAGATTTCTGTGGAGAAAACGTCATGAAAAATAAGATCGCTCGTCATATATGCATACGGGATCTTTTGCACTTATCAGGTTACCATTCGGACTGGCCTTTATGTATATAAAGTTGGCGGACCACCCTCTCAGGCCGGCAAAACAAAATAGTGGAGATTTGTTGTCTTTTTTTGAAGCTTTTTTGTAGCGAGAAATCGAATTTTGTAGCTTTTGAATAGCCGGAGGTACAAAAGGTGGGCTAACTTAATATTAAGTTAGCGGCCACCGCTATAACTCATACACGGAATGTAATAGGATGCTCTGGTTTGCGCAGGAATTTGTGTCTTTACAAGTACTTGCAAGTCACTTGGCCAAAAAAGTTTTTGGCCACATTTGGCCGCTTTTGGCCAAAAATGACAAGATGTTCAATCATCACTCGCGGTTCAATTTCATGATATAGTAGCGATCTTAAAAATCATTTGGCATTAAAAACCTTCTGTTAATTGGCCGAAAAAGCGGGCAAAAATTGTCAGAAATGGCCAAAAATTCGAAAATTACTTATTTCAGCCAAAACATGGAAAATCCTGTATATACGTCGACAGGTCGAACATGTGGTACACAGAGAGCTCAGAAAAGCTAGCAGGGGGTCAATAAAAAATACCCAGAAATGGCCAAAAATTCTAAAATGACTTATTTCGGCCAAAACGTGCTAAATCCTGTATATACCTGAATTGTTCGAAAATGCGGGCCATGGGAATTCCAGCAACAATGTGGAGGATTTAGGAGACTCTGTTAGACATTAAAAGTCACTTTGCACAGCAGGCCTGTGAAGCTACAAATTCTAAAAGGACTTATTTCGGATAAAACGTGCTAAATGCTGTATATACTTCGACAGTTCGAAAACGTGGGTCCCGGAATTTTCAGACACACTGTCTAAGGATCCAATGGATCCTTCTAGCCACTGTAATTCCCCCCAGACTGCGGGCCTGTGGAGCTACAAATTCCTAAATTACTAATTTCGGCCAAAACGTGATAAATCCTGTATATACTTCGACAGTTCGAAAACGTGGACCCCGGAATTTTCAGACACACTGCATAGGGATCCAATGGATCCTTCTAGCAACTGGAATTCACCTGAAACTGCGGGCCTGTCGAGCTACAAATTCTAAAATGACTTATTTCGGCCAAAACGTGATATCTTCTGTATATACTTCGACAGTTCTAAAATGTGGGCCCAAGAATTTTCAGACACACTGCCTTAAGGATCCAATGGATTATCACTTTTTGCCTGCTGTGCAAAGTGACTTTTAATGTCTAACAGAGTCTCCTAAATCCTCCACATTGTTGCTGGAATTCCCATGGCCCGCATTTTCGAACAATTCAGGTATATACAGGATTTAGCACGTTTTGGCCGAAATAAGTCATTTTAGAATTTTTGGCCATTTCTGGGTATTTTTTATTGACCCCCTGCTAGTTTTTCTGAGCTCTCTGTGTACCACATGTTCGACCTGTCGACGTATATACAGGATTTTCCATGTTTTGGCTGAAATAAGTAATTTTCGAATTTTTGGCCATTTCTGACAATTTTTGCCCGCTTTTTCGGCCAATTAACAGAAGGTTTTTAATGCCAAATGATTTTTAAGATCGCTACTATATCATGAAATTGAACCGCGAGTGATGATTGAACATCTTGTCATTTTTGGCCAAAAGCGGCCAAATGTGGCCAAAAACTTTTTTGGCCAAGTGACTTGCAAGTACTTGTAAAGACACAAATTCCTGCGCAAACCAGAGCATCCTATTACATTCCGTGTATGAGTTATAGCGGTGGCCGCTAACTTAATATTAAGTTAGCCCACCTTTTGTACCTCCGGCTATTCAAAAGCTACAAAATTCGATTTCTCGCTACAAAAAAGCTTCAAAAAAAGACAACAAATCTCCACTATTTTGTTTTGCCGGCCTGAGAGGGTGGTCCGCCAACTTTATATACATCTGGCCTTTGCAAGAATATCACCCGAAAAAAGTTTTCTCTATATGGACGATTTAATAGATAGCGGCTCTTCTGGAATTCATCTTCTAAAAAAAATTGTAAAAGCGTTCGAAATTTGCCGAAAATTGAATCTAATAAAAAATCCGGAAAAATGCAGGTTCCTTCAACATGTAAGGCGGCTCGTCCATTTACGCAACTAAAACCATGAAACCAGTTGCATGCAACCAAGAAACCAGTCGCGAACGCAATTTTTGCACTGCAACCTATTTGCGACGCAACCTACACGAAACCGATCTCACGCAACCAAACTTGTTGGTCGCGTGTCGACCAGTTGCGTGCGATCTTTGTGCTGAAGCGGTTTGTACTAGATCGTAGGTGCATTTTTAAAGAATTTTTGCAGTACAATAGTTTTTGAAAGAATGCATAGAGGTTTGTCGACTGACGAGCAAACTTCAAATATTGCTCTAGTGCGGGAAATAGAGAAATATCCCTGCTTATACATTTCTTGGAATTTGACTGGGTCTTGTATTTCTTCTGCTATTACAGAGAACACTTTCTTGTAATTTTTCTTGAAATTAGGATGAACTCATAAACGCTTTCTGGTTTTCCTTCTTCTTAAATACAAAGCACCCACAACTACATATTCATCGGACGACGACATCATTTAAACTAAACTGCAAATAGGTTGCACAAATGGACGCGAAATGACGCGACTGGTTTCATGAAATCGGTTGCATGCAACTGGTTTCATGGTTTTAGTTGCGTAAATAGACGAGCCGCCTTAAATTGCAATCAAATGTTTCACTTATTTGAGTTACAGACGCGGTATACGCCCAGAGAACTCGAAATTCGATGTCGAAATTCGATGCCATAATCAAATAGCCGATACCGCAAAATGCCGACGAACGTAAAATAATTCGTGGCGTTAATAGAATGGGGCGCATATCTTTGAACATGGATGCATAAATTGCCGTAGGTTAGAAGTGCAAAAATGTGTTAGCGGCATTGCAATATAAAAATAAACAACAATGAAAATGATAAAAGATTTAATTTTTTAGTAAATTATTTTCGATCTGGTAATATGCACTGAGGACCTTCATATTCTAGGGGAAAAATGTAATTCCAAAATCATATAAAGTATTTAAAAAGTTGATATTTTTTAAGTTAGGTGATAAAAAATATTAATTCCAGTTTGAAGTGATATATAATTATTTCGGTTTATTTATTGTGGGCTTGAAAAATGAGGTCTCGAACCTAGTTGTAAGTTGTAAGTGCTTAAATAATGTTTCAAATTATGCGGCTATGTAAATGCATAGATTGCTCTAGAAATGCAATGGGTAAATGTACAAAAATTGCTATAGTTGAGTCATTAATGTGGAAGAAGACATTTGAAAAAGTGGAATGTAATTAGAAAATTTCGATGTAGAAGAACAGGCTGAAATGTTTGGTATCGCTACACAATTGCCAAACGAAAATGTGGATAAGTATGGGGATTGATATACGAGTCCAAATTCGAAATGGGCAAAAAAAGGAATAAATTTGCAATGTTTTGTAATATGTAAAAATGTAAATATTATCTTTCACCTATTTTAATAGATCAGTAATATAAAAAATGGTGTATAGCGATAGCTTCTTGGATATTAAATTAATAAGACCTATATAATAAAATAATAGTGGATATCTTTTTGGTATTGCTAATTTGGATATAAATTGGATCAATACGTATATTAAAATTGAAAATATGAATGACAAAGAAACTGATAAAAAACTAAAACTTTGAGTTTGTAATTTAATTTTTAATGATCCGTATTCGTATTGGGAGAGAAATAGGGTAAGGTAAAGAAGTTTACCAAATGAAATCTCATTGTATAGGGAACAGTATGAAGTTAATAGTTTGCAATACTAAAATACGTTACTAACATCAATATGCTCAACGGGTCCTCGGCATTGTGATATTCGTTCTGCTCAGTCTGAGTTACATCGTTTAATTAAAATGATCGAGATTTCTCTATTAGACGCCGAGATAAAGAAATTTATTTTAGCATGGCAGTTTTGAACTTCCGAATTAAGTTTCGAAACAGTTTTCCGCCCAATTTTGTCCTATTGAGGGTAATTTTTTTCGCGCTCGCAAAATTATTTTTCCAATTGTTTACGATGTTGCCGTTAACTGAAGAGTTGGAATTAATATTCATCAAGGACTAGGAAAGAAGATTGCAATGAGTTAAGATGCAGCACTTTTTCTTTTAAATAATTGCCGTGAACGTGTGTCTACTTTGAAATGTAGGTCGAATGTACTTCGGAAACTAATTAAAGAAATTTCAATTTTTTTGAGATGCGTCCACCCGACTACTTTCCAAGCATACCATGCGCATGTCATTTCTTAAAACAATTCGCCACGATAACCTATATGCTTATAAGAAAAAAATTATTTCAATTTTGAACAATTGCTGAGACTGTCCAAATCAATATTGTGCAATTCTGAAAAAAAACGCATGAATCCTTTAAGTGATTTCCACACGTTAAAAACTTTTTATTACTTAAATCTTGGCTTTCGATTATTTAAACTTCGAAAATTTTTAATTTTTGCGACGAATATGTATGGTAAAATCATTGTAAAAAATCCATTATTGAACCGATGTTTATTACAGCTTTGTCAATTAACTATAAGAATATCTGCCCCATAGGCCGATGTTACTTTTTATATATGTATACATATTTTTTGTTAAAAGTGCAATCTTTGGCTTTTCAGTAACATATTTTTTTTTAAATACAAATTGTCGTTCTTTTCCTCAAACTAGATATATCTTCGAATTGTCTCCATGACTATTACAACTTTCGAAATTTTACTGGTTTTCAGCAAAGGTGTTGATTCAACGGTCAAACAACAAATTGTTCGAAATGTCTAGGTAGCATTTTAACAGTGAAGTAGAGAATTCATTTATCAATTAAAATTATGGGAATAAATGGAAGTTTTCACTTAAAAACTATACGATGACGTCATTACTTAAAAAACTATGACACAACGTATTGTTTTTTAGCAAAAAAGACGTAATTTAATAAATCAAAATCGATCTGTCCGATTTTCTTATAAACATTTAATAAAGCTGCAATTTATATTTAATATATTACGCGCGCACTCTATAAGTGTATACGTAGTATTAGTGTATTTTGGTATGTAAAGAGGTTTACTAAATTAAATATTTTCTAAACATGGAAGTGCTCTGTGTTGTTTAAAGAACCTATACTTTTTCCTAAATTCATACTATTAATTTCTAAAATAATTCTGGTAAATTAAGAAACGCCAATGCAACCAAGCCAATGAACAGCATTGGTAATATCAATAAACCGTGTTAATTACCTAATAAATAACTTTCATAATATTAATTACTCAATGAACATGGCGTGTAATATTAATAAACCATTCATTAGCTAATATACAATGTTCGTAATATCAATGAATCATGTTCATTACTCCATGTTCATTGGATTAAATTAATGAACATATTTGTTGTTCCAATGAACTTTTCCATTGTTTCAAACGCACATAGATGACGCTCAGCAATTAGTTCAGAAAAACAACTCTACACATTTTAATTCTCTTGAAAGCTTTTCAGCAAAGTTTATGACAAACGAAATACTATTTCAAAAAAATGAGTTTTAACTAACACACTGCTGCTGCGAGGTTGAATTACCTAGCATCTCGCAGGTGATCGAAACATGAATAATTTGGTTTCATGAATAAGTGATAGAAAGAAATTACTCTCATATAGTTGTTAAGTCGGGTTTGTAATTTTGTACGCCTGTGATGTTACACACATAATGATAGATTTACGTTGCTTGTTAACTCGATGCCGTAGCTGAGGCTCATTCATGAAACCATATCTAGCCAACCATGTAGTGTATTAATGTGTAAAGTATATTGCCGCAGTTCCAAATTTTTCCTCATTTCGACAACACCTGTGTGTGTGTGTGTGTGTGTGTGTGTGTGTGTGTGTGTGTGTGTGTGTGTGTGTGCGCGTGCTTGCGTGCGCGCGCGCGCGGGAGCGTGCGTGCGTGCGTGAGTGGGTGCGCGTGGGCGTGTGCGTGTGTGGGTGTGTGTGTGTGTGTGGGTGTGTGGCTGTGGGGGTGTGTGGTTGTGGGTGTGGGTGGGGGTGTAGGTGTGGATGTGGGTGTGGGTGTGGGCGCGGGCGCGGGCGGGGGGCTGTGGGTGGGTGCGTGCGTGCGTGCGTGCGTGCGTGGGTGTGTGTGTGTGTGTGTGTGTGTGTGTGTGTGTGTGTGGGCGCGCGCGCGCAGTGGAGAGTTGCAATTTTGTATGTAGGCTTGGTCTCGTGAAAACTCGAGACCACATAAATTTTATCAGAAGCAGTTATGGGCAAAGGACATTTTACTGGTGTAATTTATAGGATTTTTTGGATTATCTCAAAAACTGGTCCAACGTTTTTTTTTAAACTTCTTACGTTTACTTTACTATTTAATCCTTATCGACTGCCGTTATTCTTATCTTGACTGATCTTCGTTAAAGGGTCCTTTATTTCTGTGAATTTTCTGTTTTTCTCAATTTTCTCCAAAACGGCTGTACCGATTCTCACCAAATTTTAGACTTAAACTGAACAAGCTAATAGCTACAACTTTTATTTGAAACATTTTTTTTTCTAAAACTTCTCTAAAGGCACTTGTGATTATTTTCAATTTTTCAATTTTTTTTAATGCTTTTAATGTTTTCAGTAAACTTTATACTTGAGTTAACATAATAAGTGCATATATTTTTATTTCAGAAACATTTCCTATATAATATAATTTGAAGTTATGCAAAAAAATTCGATACATTAAATTATCGATGTAAATGTCTTCAATGACAGAATGTAAAATATTGTCAATTTTGTTGTCAAATATCAAATTTGCTCTTGTCGTATCTGCGAAATATTGTATGAATTGTGTATAACTTCTTTTGGAATACATATATTGGTAAGTTGTGTTACACTTTGTTTAATTTGAGTTCAAAAATATATTTCTATTAATTGTTTCACAAATATTTTGCAGAAACATTTGTCATCTAAACAATCAAAAGAAATATTTACTAATAACAGGAAATGCTAATATTCAATACTAAATTAATTTTATGAATGGGTGATAATGTTGCCATGAATATTTTATCCGGCCATATATGGCCTATGAAAGTCTTACGATGTTACACATCGTCATTTTTTAAGTATCCCATCTTGTATTACCAGGTGGTCCCACTGATCCCAATATGGATGAAAAGTGCTTGAAGTAGGAGTTATCTCTTGCCACAGCAGATTTCTTCCTCCCACTTCCAGATATGTTAGTTCTGGGTCGCTTTCCGGCGCTTGCCGCAACCTATATGGCGACCACTCTTTGATGGTAACCATCATGCGACAGGTAGACCCTTCTTTACCTCTGCACTACTGCAATAAAGGCCTCTCTTGTTCTCTTAATGGTCTTCTTGAAAACGCGTTACTATACTGGTGGCTAGTCTCTGCTTTATGCTCGATCTTAAAATTGTATTGCTGAAGACGTTCAATCCACCGAGCTACTTCGCTTTCCAGATTTTTGAATTGTAGGAACAATTCGATCTCCGCATGATCCATTCTCAGCAAAAAATTTCTCTACGAATATTTGTAGAAGTGTTGCATTCACTTTACTTTGGGCAATAGTTTCCCCATGGTTACACAATAGTTAATTTCAGGCTTGATAGGACCTTACCAAAGTGGCATACGACTCGCTCCAGCCCGGCTTGTAATTAGGATAGCAGTCCTTCGATTCCGTCATTGCTGGCGTCGGTGTTCGAGATAAATCTTCCATCTTTGTCGAAAACCTGACAATAAGGGCTGTCGTTAAATGCTTGTTCAGTTCGTAGAAGGTGGTTTCGCATTCTTCATAGTAATGGAAAGTGCGTTTTTCCTCAATTAGCTGTGTCAGTGGATTAACGATATCGGAGAATAGCCGGACATAACCTCGGTAGTATGCGCAATGCTCAAGTAAGCTTCTCAGCTGGCGTTTCGTGGACTACCCGCACTTCTTCAGGATCCACTCGATACCTTTGCTGCTAACCACATGACCCAAACAGTGAACGTTTGTCTGAAGTAGATGGCACTTTTTCGGGTTTAGCGACAGGTTCGCCATTTTGAGTCTCTTGAAATTTTCCACCAGGTTTGATAAGGTTTGATCAAATATACTTAATATGAGTTGCCACAATCCAGAACTAACGGCGAAAGGCGTCATTTTGTATACGCAGGGTCCATTTCCACCTTATAGCAACCACTTCAGAGCTAGGTGGAGTTTTTTCTTTTACATGAAGTGCGATATATTAAAATCATATTTGTTAAGTACATAAATATAACAAAACACTTCTGTTCCTTAGGGAATTGCGACTTGGCCGGTTTTCCCACACAGTGAATCCTGAAAGTGATGTAAATTTTTTTCTCTTAGATATTTAGGCCTGGAAATTTCCACTAAACTTCACTACATCTTATATTTTAATATTAGGTATTTAATTAAAAATTAGAATCTTTGTGCCTCAATTTTAGCGCTAGTAGGCTTTATTAGTCTGAGTAATCGAACTACAATTTCCAAATTTTTTTTCAATTTCGGACTAGTCTTAATTTTCAATCGATTGAGGATTATAGCATAATTGTGTTGACCTAAATGTACTTTTTTGGCTTAGGTGAAGAGAAAAGTAATGAAATTCCTGTTTTCTCTTTTCAAGTAAAATTGTCATTTGGGTGATGTTTCCCCACTTCCACTTAAAAATAAACTATATATTCGGATTCGGTACTGTGGAAACCATAAAATACGACTACATTTAGTCATTCGTCCAAATCTAGTCGATTTGGAGTGAATTCCTGTGAAAAGTATTCAAGTTAATCATTTATTTGTGTATAATTATGGGAGCGCGAGACACCGGCAGACGTTAGACATCTTCACAAAATTACTTGGGATACAATGCAAAATGCTGCTGTACCGACCGCATTCACAAAATGTTTTCTGTCTTGTACTAAAGCACAGTACTTATTTATAATACTTCATTGGACCGACCATGGTGTAATTTGGTGCGAACTCACCATAGTCGCCTACACAAAGTATGAGCAATAAGAAATGTACAGCTGTGTCGACTATTAGGGTCGGGTCCCTATAGTCGTAAAACGAAAACAAGCTCAAATGATGCAGTGCTAGAGGCGGCTTCTTTTATAGTCTTCAACAGTTTCTTTGGCTGTTCCAATTGAGTTTGGAAGAAGAATATGTCTAGCATAAAGGTAGTAATAGGAGACATAATGTAGAGAGAGCAGGTCATGTCGAGGTATCAAATGCAGCTCACAGTTTGCATATAGAAAGTGCTCTTAAAATAATTCTTTACATATCCCTTGTCTGTGCTCAGGCCCGTTCAGGTGCTTGTCGTTTTCTACAAAAGCACCAACCCGATAAAACAAATACCTTTTTGTTTTATTTCAATTCGACGAGCTGAAATGGGCGGAGTTAGCACATACGAAAGTCGGCGCAACTTAAAGTAAGCTGTTCTTTGCGTTTACTTGTTTTTAATTACCAATTCATGCTTACCAATATGGAATTTAACAAAAAAACACACATCAATAAATTACAAATACAGATTGGTACAGTTGGTTTAATTTTTTTTGTATTCTATATTTTCATCTATTTTACTTTTTGTAGCCTGGAAATGTTGGATAAAATCGAACCGCCAGTCGTCCCTGATGGTTACGGCATATCCGTAGCTTACTCCTGTTTGATGGAGATCATCCGGTCTCTTCAGCTATCGATCAACCCTCAACACCCGCCCGATTTCGATCCTGCATCACTTCAAAGGGAGAACAGTAGAGAACTCAACTGTCAGTTGATCAACTCGAGTTGGTGTGGTCTCCTTGCTGCTCTCAGTCCGTTGGTCGATGCCAGTACTGATGAATCCATCACAGAAAACGTGCTGAAGGCTATTCAGACTTATACTGCACTGTGCGGTCTATTGGACCTTAATACGCCCAGAGACGCTTTTATAACGGCCATTTGCAAATCTTCACTACCGCCGCATTACGCACTTACTGTTCTGAACACAGTTAGTTCTGGTGTCAATTTAAGACAAGGTAAGGAAGGGTGGGGAAGATCTGTAGTTTAGTTTATTTAAATAACCTGGTTACAGGAGGAACATACAATACACATGCGTGGTAGAGTTATTCTAACTATAAACACAGTTCATATTCTGCGAGTACGCTCAGTACCCTAATTTTGCTAATTCCTTACATGGCGTAACAACCATCAATTTAAAATGACAGTAGTTCTAAAAATTTAAGTAGTGTAGTTTCTAAAAGAAAAATACGTTCTGTATGCAATGGATTCTATATAATTAATCCATATTTTAATTTTACTTCATATATATTTATCATCAGTAGTTTACATCGATATACATTAAGGTCGTAAAGGTTGGAATAAACTCGTTACTGTCTTTACAGAGCCAGAAGAAAATTGTTTATCAGACAGGTCAATTTCAATATACAAACGTTCACTTTGACATTGATATTGAAGAAATGACCTCATAATTGTGCTGGGTATGACGTCAATGGTATTGTTTTTAAATAGGAAATTACTGACAAGGAACTTATTGGATATTAAAAGACCCTGATATCTACTTTTTCCTTTTGTTTTTTTTTGTTACTTAGCAACATGGACGTAGACATAGCGACGTAGCAAGATATATATATATATATATATATATATATATATATATATATATATATATATATATAGTAGTGAAATTCGAGACGGAACAAATGTACAAGAGAAAATTCGCGACTTACCCGTCGAAGTCGGTTAAGAAACTGTTACCACCGACACGTGTTTCTTCTTATTAGCGTCTTCAGGGTGGTATAACAACGATGTTTGACACTTGGAAAAAACAGCTATAGCCAACTGTCACGAATCTTTTGTCGAAACAATTTAAAAATAATTTAAAATAATTTCACTACTAAATTCTTACTTTAAATTACTACTAAATTCTAACTTATATATTCTATATAAGTTAAATTTAGCGGGAAGCAGCCTTAATTGGGGGCATTAAGAAGACGAATCTCTTTACACTTTGATTGCTTTCGCCAATTTATTGTCGGCTTTGTCAATCTTAAATGTGCGAGAAAATTATAAAACCAGCCAAAACAACATAACATAGGTTTTATAATTTTCTCGCATACTTAAGCCTGACAAAGCCGACAATAAATTGGGGAAAGCTATCAAAGTGTAAAGAGATTCGTCTTCTTAATGCCCCCAATTAAGACTGCTTCCCACTAAATTTAACTTTTATGGTTAACTTAGTCCAGCCGTGAATAAAAGGTTTACATATGGTACGTTCCACGCCGATTTTAGATTTTTTTTAGATTTCGCCCAAAATCAACTAAAACGGTCCTTTTGGGCCCTCGAAACTCCCCCTAAATTTTTAGGGCCCCAAGTGGAATAGAACTCAAGTTATGGACAATTGAAAATTGAAATTTTCAGGTTCGGCTCCAAAACCAAAAATTTTCAACCATCCATAACTTGTAAAAATACCAATTTTTATGAAAAAAGTTTTAAACAAAAGTTGTTTGCAATGCCTTAAACTTTTGGAAATTGCTAAAAAAAGTTCCTCGGACATGGTTCACTATTGACGAGTCTTGGCGCCATTAGTCATCAGGCCGCAAAAAAAAAAATATTATCAGCTTTCCTGACCAAAAAAATCAGGAACGTAGGTGGATCCGATACAAAACTTTTAAGTCCAAACAGAAGTTAGCCAGACCAAAGGGCTCCGAGGAAAAAAATGGTAAAATCTGGTAAAAATCCCTTGATATCAAAAAAATTCCATTGAGCCCCCAGAAATCCACTGTTTGCCAGTCAATATCAAACCATAGGCGACATTTTTTCTAGAAGTTGACTGGGGATCAACATCACTAAGGTTGGCATCCTATTTTCATATAAATAAATCATTTTCCAAGTCCCCGGCGGCTCAAAAACTCACAATTCCTCAAAATGCTTGAATTTTTAGCCCAGACGACTTCGCTTGACGCATATTTTTTATCCAAGAAGCGACTCTCACCCAAATTGTTGCTCTTGTTGATGTTTTTGAAGGTCCACAACGGTTGACGACAACGCTGAAGCAACCTTCCACAAGAATTGTTCTGGAAATTTGAATTTTCAACACAAATCTTCAAATTTGGGACCAGCCCTTAGGTCTGGCGAACTTCTGTGTGGGCTCAAAAGTTTTGTATCGGTTCCACCTACGTACCTGATTTTTTTGGTCAGGAACGCTGAATATTGTTTTTTTTTTGCGGCCTGACGAATAATGGCGCCCTGATGAATAATGGCGCCCAGACCCGTCAACAGTGAACCGTGCTGGATGAACTTTTTTTTAGCAGTTTCCAAAAGTTTAAAGCATTGCAAACAACTTTTGTTTAAAACTTTTTTCATAAAAATGGGTATTTTTACAAGTTATGGATGGTTGAAAATTTTTGGTTTTGAAGCTGAACCTGAAAACCATTTTTTTTTCTCGGAGCCCTTAGGTCTGGCTAACTTTTGTTTGGACTGAAAAGTTTTGTATGGAATCCAGCTACGCTGCTGATTTTTTTGGTCAGGAAAGCTGATAATGTTTTTTTTTTTTTGGCGGCCTGACGACTAATGGCGCCAAGACTTGTCAATAGTGAACCATGTCGGATGAACTTTTTTTTAGCAGTTTCCGAAAGTTTAAAGCATTGGAAACAACTTTTGTTTCAAACTTTTTTCATAAAAATTGGTATTTTTACAAGTTATGGATGATTGAAAATTTTTGGTTTTGGAGCAGATCCTGAAAATTTCAATTTTCAATTGTCCATAACTTGAGTTCTATTCCACTTGTGGCCCTAAAAATTTAGGGGGAGTTTCGGGGGCCCAAAAGGACCGTTTTAGTTAATTTGGAGCCAAATCTAAAAAAAATCTAAATAGAACGTACCATATATATATATTATATATATATATATATATATATATATATATATATATATATATATATATATGTATTGCAAATAGATAATATTGGCGGAATAGTCTAAAAACAAAAAAAAACTAAAAAAAAGATATCCGGGCTGCAGCCTGGGGGCGGAGAAAGAAAATTCTGGTAAAACGTTTCGATTATAATTATAATCTTCGGTTATCCTACAAAAGAAGAATTGGTACGCTGTTTTCGGTAGCCAATACTTAGTAACGAAAAACATTTAATGAAAAGTCATATGGGGGGATAGCCACATACATATGTTGAAAATTCATTGTTATTAGTAAAAGTAGATATATTGAAGAAGTTTTAATGGAAAATGGTCCTAAGACAAAGTTATTTTCCCAATGTGCCCCACCATGGGGTAGTATGTATCGAAGGTGGGGCACTTTGGGATAACTAGCTTCAAACTATCCATGATTTTGGAGTACATTGAAACTAATGGCCAACTGTATTTTATTTATTAAACAAAAATAATCCAAAACTTAGATGGGGCATTCCACGCCAACTCAGCAGTCGATCCCACATCACCCTCTCGGATCGGGCTCAAAATTGGTACATCGATTGGTACTATCGAAAGAAGGATAGTCCCAAATTTTCAGCCCCGGGGACCGCTTCTTGTCCCCAGGGGCCCATATTGAAGTTTTCGGGCATAATCTCACCGCTAGTGTCCGCGATCGGTTTTTCGTGTACTGACGCGGCATTTTATTCTAATAAATTATCAAAATCACACAGGAGATGCCACATTTCCCGCAGAATACGATGCTGGCATCTGTTTTTCGATATCTTATAACCGGAGCTCAGAAATGGCAAAACACGGGTTTTTTATTCAAAATCCGATATCTCGTGTGAGGCCACTTCAAATTGACTAAAAATTTACCAGAAGGCTCTTCGATTATTGCTCTTTCGAATGTCCATACGCGTGCAGTGATCATTTTATATAAAAAAAGATACATGCATTCTAGCGATTTTTCATAGAAATTTTCGTAATTTTGTGACTTTAACTATTCTGTAGGTCGTCCTAGTTAGATGCGAGTTTAAATTTTGTGTCTCGGAAAGCGCCCTCTTTGTTTGTCGACCCTCAAATACACAAACATTTTCTTTTCTGGTTTTTTCACGGTTATATATTGAAACCAGTTGAAACTAATAACTTGTATTGAGGGTGTATTGTAAAATGGGGTACTAACAAGGCGCGATGTTGCCGTTTTTACCTCGATCATCTCCTCAGCTCAAAACAGGTACTACAGGTAGAAATTGAAATAAATAGGATCGCCGGTTTGTACATTTATGAACGTACCGTTTCGTTGTTTTGAAGCGGTTGTATTTATCTAATTTTATGTAAAGAGCGGATAATAAGGCACGATAAAATCGAAAAATAGGCAAAATGAAAAATCAAATAGGTAAGAAAAACTTACCAAATTGGGCAATTACAATATCAAATGACGCAAAAATGAACCTTAAAAATGCGGATTATCATATAGTTTAAATAACTAAAAGGACGTATGCGGGACATTTAAATCGCCTTATTTCGCATAGATAAGATAAGTATTTCAACAGGTATGGGCATTTGGGGTTTTGGAAAAAAATTCAATGGGGGGTATAGGATTTCTCTGAATTTATCTCAAAATTCTCGAAATAATTAAAAAATAAAAATGGCATAACAATAATAAAATTGGATATATCAGGCCACAACCTCAAAAAATAGCTAGTTCAGGCAAAAAGGAAGGTATTTACGAGGTAAACGCCTTACTATCCGCTCTTTAGTAATTAATAAGTAAAGAGCGGATAGTTTGGCACTAAAAAATAAGGAAAAGGCACAAAATTTAATAAAAAAGGCACAATTTATTTGAAAAAAGGCAATTAAAATAACAAAAAAAGGTACTGATATGACAAAAAAGGCAACTTAAATGACTAAAATATTTTTAATATATCCTGTTTTTCTTACAAAATACTCTCATTTTTTTAAAGAAAAAGGTGTATATGTAATAGTAATATGAATAATATCGAATGAGAAAAAAGCCATACTCTCGTTTAAAAATTTTGTTATACGTTTAATTAATTATAATTAATTTACTGAAAGGACCCCGCACTTTTTATAGGGAAAAATGGTTTCAGTTACAAGGTCTAATTTTTGGTGGAAAAGGTAGATCTCAACATCCTGAACAAAAAAGCTAATGGGCACAAAAAATCTACCGTCAGGATTTTGCGATACGACCCATAAAAGGTCGTCACCTGGGTTTTCAGGTCTCGGGTTATTTTTATCAAAAAAGAGCGTGTTCAGTGGCCGATTTTGGAGACATGCATGCCTGGAGGTGTGAAGTCGGACTCACATGATGTAGGAATTTGAATAGGTGCTTCATGAGACCGTTGCAGGCCTTCACAATCCATCTGAGCTTAGTAACGAGTCTCGTATTATTTGCCGCCCCTGTACTAAGCTGTTGTTCGACCATCTGACACGTGACATTAAACGTGACACTCGCACATTTTTTATTTTTTAATTTCGTTTGTTTTTTTTTGCTCTTTTTTTGGCTAATTTTTTTTTTACAAAGAAAAGTGTGATATATATAGTAATTTTTCACTCCAGCACACCTCCAGGCATGCATGTCTCCATAATCGGCCACTGAACACGCCCTTTTTTAATAAAAATAACTCGAGACCTGAAAACCCTGGTGCCGACCTTTTATGGGTCGTAGCGCAAAATCCTGCCGGGTAGATTTTTTTTGTGCCCATTAGCTTTTTTATTCAGGATGTTGAGATCTACCTGTTCCACCAAAAATTAGACCTTGGGACTGAAACCATTTTTCCCTATAAAAAGTGCGGGGTCCTTTATGTAATTTAATTACACATATATACAAATTGCATAATATATAATTGAATTTAAGTATATCAAACTTTCTTGGTTTCCCAGGATGTAATTAAATATTTTTCAGTATTTTCAGGCGAGGTTGTGTCTTTTATCTGATAAAATATCTTTGTATCGCGAAAAAGATCGTTCTACGTCACAGGATGTCACTAGAGCAAATTTTAAAGCTGAAGTTTCTGTGATTGGCCCAAGAGCACTTTACCGGTGGCATCGTATACATTTTCTGATCTTTCAAAACCACAAGCTCACAATGATTTCAAATCATCAAATGGTCACTATTGAAACGCTCCACAAAACTTTTACCTACTGTCTTTCCCTTAACTCTAAGAAACACAGTAATTTTTATAGTTTATACTTATACAATCACCCCCCTCAATACTCCCTGGAATTTCCCAGTTCTAAACGGTAAGTAATTCTCGGTGATAGTTATAGGATCAGCCGGATGTTCTTAACGGGCATATTATGAAACCGTTTGTTGAAAGGATTAAGGTAGTTAATGATTAAGAGATTTCAAACTACGAAATATTGCAGAAAAAGGGACACAATTAAAAAAAAAGGCATATGGTTTTTGGAAAAGGCACAAATTTAAAAAACACACTAAAAAGGCAGGCAAAAGGCATTTGCCTAATTATCCGCTCTTTAAATTGAATCCGTTTACCTGTTTCTTCTACCGAGATGGGAATCGCCAAAATTAACCAAGTTAAATAAATGTAGAAAAGTCATTTTTCATCGTTTTCGCGGTTTTTCTTAGTTAAAAACGGTCCGATCATGGTATGCAAAACACCATTTTTAAGGTTTTTTCATTCTCTACAGACGTCTTTGAATAAATACGAATAATGTTCATTTCACATCTAATAATTTATTTAACTTATGTTCTACCATATTTTAAATATTTGCTGTATTTGAAGGACGTAATAATATTTTTTTTTTCTTATTCACGATTGAAAAGTTGTACTTTTGGATTGTCATTTTAGTGTGAAAAGCGCAATTTTAATGCACTTGTTTCACTTTTCACACTAGTGCAAAAAGTACTTACTTTTCGCACTAGTGCGAAAAATAAAAACAGATTCGACCTGATTCGAACAAAAGTAGCTGTCAGTTTGAGAGTTTTTTTTACGAAACAAACTTTCATTACCTGGTTACAATAATTTCTAAGATAGTTGGATTGTAACTTTGAATAGTTCAGAATCTTAATTATTATTTGTGAATGAGAAAAAATCTTGTATGATACAGATACATGTGTGAAAAGTGCGTTTAAGACACTTTTTTGAATTACAGAACTCACTGCGCTCGTTCTGTAACATGCACTTTTCACACTTGTATCATAAATACCTATTACATAGCTGATAAAAGTGACAGAACCATAGATTATTTTAAACTCGTTTGTTATTAAAATGAAAATATGAGCGTTTACACGACATAACAATTTTCTTATTATCTGTTCAAGTAGTTCTTTAGGCGCTGGAGGTTTATCTGTCACTGTTAGTAATAACATGAACTTTGTTCTCTGACAGCCCCGATCTTGTGAAGATAGTTCATTACCGAGCCAACTCTTTATCTCATAATAAACAAGTTGTTTCACGCTGTATTCTGAGAAGGATGATTTGTTCGGCATTTAATAAAATCTTTGTTACGTCCTAACAGTTGAAATAACAATTATGTTAATTGCCTGCACTTTGAAAATTTATTTTGCATTGAATGACAAAAGCAGAGCAATATAGATTTAGGGACCATCACCTCATTTATAAGGGGTTCGTAAACCGCACGCCTAAAATCTTCCTTTTAATATTATCGCATAAGAGGCAGGCACGGTTGAGCGCGGTACCCTCCGAGCCGGGGTTCGGCAACACTGTAAGGATCATAGAGGTAGTTCTCTACTTTCTTGGCCGTTTGTCGCCCTCGAAAGCATGGCTACTTAAGTCCGAAGATTCGCTGTGCTGGTCAACAGATGGCTAGGCGATTCCCAGCACACTTTCGGTGTTAACACTTTTTCCGCACTGGTGGCGCATCTTTCACCCCTCTTCAATCAACGATATGAATATGAATGCTTTTCAATGTAATTTTGTTTCTTCTTTCATGATTGGTGGAATCATTTTCCCCCTAATACCTACCAGAAAAGAAAGTGTCTGTATTTTTGAGGGTCGGCAAACAAAGAGGGCGCTTTCCGGGACACAAAATTTAATCTCGCATCTAACTAGGACCACCTACAGAAGGGCAAAAATCACAAAAATACGAAAATTTCTCTGAAAAATCGATAAAATGCATGTAACTTTTTTTCATATATAAAATGATCACTGCACGCGTATGAATATTCGAAAGAGCAATAATCGAAGAGCCTTCTGGTAAGTTTTTAGCCAATTTGAAGTGGCCTCACGTGAGATATTAGATTTTGAACAAAAAACCCGTTTTGCCATTTCTGAGCTGCGGTTATAAGATATCGAAAAACAGATGCCAGCATCATATTCTCCGGGAAATTTGGCATGTCCTGTGTTATTTTGACCATTTTTTAGAATAAAATGCCGCTTCAGTACACGAAAAACCGATCGCGGACACCTGGAGGTGAGGTTATGCCCGAAAACTTCAATATGGGCCCCTGGGGACAAGAAGCGGTCCCCGGGGCTGAAAATTTGGGACTATCCTTCTTTCGATAGTACCAATCGATGTACCAATTTTGAGCCCGATCCGAGAGGGTGATGTGGGATCGACTGCTGAGTTGGCATGGAATGCCCCACCAGTTACATTGACCATCAAAAATAGGTATTTCAAAATACAGTAAGAAAATTTTGACAGTTTTAACAAAAATCTAAAGCATATAATTCATAAACGAAACATCAAAATTTATATAGGAAGCCAATCTACTAGTACTACCCGATATTTTTTTGTTTTGGTATTTTAGCCGCAATGTCTTTCTTAAGGACCGAACTAATGTCGTCCTGAACCGGGTAGAAAAAAACATAGTTTTTTTTTCGCAGGAATTTCACTATTGGTTCGTCTGGATCACTGACATCTTCAACATACCCCACGTAGTAATATGTGGTTCTCTTGGTAGGGAATTTAACCAAAATAAAGTCTCCTACATCAATTTTTGTGTCGTCAAGTAGTCCTTCTATTTCGTAGTCTTCGGTCATATCTATATCTGAATCCGATGAATAGTTTTTCACTTCATAAGACGCATCTGAATCACTTGATGATGAGCTTAATTTTCTTTTGAAAGACGTACACTTTATCTTGGAGGTTTTCCCTTCCATACTAGTAAATTGACATTTAATTAAGTACGATGAGCTGGCTTGCTCTTTTTTTTTTTTTGTTTTCCAATTTCACCTTACTAGAGGTCGGTTGCTTAGAGAAGAAACACCGTCATAAGTGCGCAAAGACGAATTTTAGTTTGTTTACCGGGGTTGTCTAGCAACCGTAACGTCACCACTTGACCTTCATGCTCGTTTAATAATTCGGTTTGTCGAAGTGGCGTAGCATAATTATTTTCGAGTGTTATTTTTCGTTTTATTTGCTGGTGTTATTGTTGGCGATTTTGGGTTGTGTAGTGCTTAAACCTTGATTTAAAGAAGAACATACAGAACTATTAAAGGTGTGTTATAGCCCCAAATATATTTATTTGAATTTATTAGATCCCTAAACTCTAATTCAAACATACGCCACTGAATCTGGTAAAGAGAGATAGCTGTATGGTGTGACGTATACCTGCGCTAATTTGGTGACTGTGTTTCTTGTCTAAGTAACTGACCTCTACAATCATTGATTATGTTTCCGTTTCACACTTTTTATCTTTAATTTCTTTTCCTTCATATTCTGTGTTTGTAGCTCAATTTCATTTGTCTCAGGCGTGCTGGTGTAGATTTTTGATCGACCTTGCTTACGAAATGACTTTTTCCGGTTTGTTTTAAGTGTTGGATATGGTCTTATGTCGTTTGGGTTGAGAAACTATTTATGTTGGTTTATAGCTAAATCGCCTACTTTTTCTATAACATTCTCTATAAGAGAATCGAGGAGTGAAGTAACAAACTCTTTAACATTATCATTTTGATTTCTGCCAGGAGCTAAAACTTTGTTGCTTATAATGTAAATCCTTGAGGAACTTCTAGGGTCGACATTAAAAGAAGTAGTAGCTTCGTCTGTTTGTTTATCTACTTGGTTTGAAGTGAAGGCTCTTCAAAACTTTCTCCTTGGTGCAAAACACCAATAAAATTTGAATCATTAAACACAAGGCAATTGATTGGCCAGATTCCATATTTGCGGATAGCATTCGTTATATGGAGCGGAGTAAGTGATAAGAGATTAGGATTAGCGGTAAGCTGAGCTATATCATAAATTGTGATTGCTTTTCCAGGATTACTCAAAATGTAATCGTTGAATGCTGTTTTACATCGACTCTTGAAAGGACCGTATATACCCACGTCAAGCGGCTGCATCTTGTGGGTGCAGTGCGTGGAAAGGACAACATTACAATTCCATTTTCCCTGCAATAATTTATTGCTGCCAATGAAACATGCGTTTCATGATTGTCGACAATTAATAACACTTTGTTGTCAACGGAACTGTTCATATGTTTTTTATGTGCTCAAGCACCTTAACAAAAATTTCTGCATTCATCCATCCGGTGTTCGATGCAATACCTACGGAACCGGGTACTGATCCAAATATAAATGCATCCTTCATTCGGACCCTTGGAGAGAGAGATTTTATATATATATATATATATATATATATATATATATATATATATATATATATATATATATAGGAGGAATTCTGTAGCCGCCGAAATAACTCCACAAAAGGTTACCAAACTTCCTCGTTCGGCTGAAACACATTGGCCAACTTGCCTTTGTCCACTTTTACTAATAACCTTTGGAGCCTGTAACACTGTTGTAATTCCTGTTTCGTCCAGGTTGAGCATTCGATCTGGAGAAAATTTGTATTTTTTTTGGACGGCTGCATAGTTTTCAAAAAATAAGTTAACAATTGCTGGATTAAAAGCAAAAGTTCTTGCAATGCTAACATTTTCTGGCTTTCTATAAGATAGTTGTGGATGCCTTTTCATGAAGCTTCTCATCCATTCTTTTCCAGCTTGCTGATTTTTAGACCATTTAGGAAGAAATGTTTTATTGAGTTCATTTGCATGTTGAAAACATATAGATCTAGCATTGGCGTATGTTAAGCCAAAGTTCATTGCTGAGGATGTTAAAAAGTACTGTTCCAATTCGGTTTCTTCCGACGCAGAGAAGACCTGTCTAGATGCGTAATTTGAATATTGTGGATTCTCATCCTCACTAAGTGATTCATTTCCTGACTCGCTATGTTGCTGGGAGTGTTTCAAACGCATTTTTGTGTGGATGGTAGTTTGTGATATGCCATACAATAAAGCAGCATCTCGTATTTTCCTACATTTATTCACTACGTCCAGAGCGGCTGTTTTTAAACGTGCAACCTTTACTTCAGCACGATCCGTTTTTCGTTTATACGCTCGAATCATTCTCTAAAAAAAAAAAATAGAAATGGTCGCTTAAATGTATTCACAAAATAATGAAAAATAGTTGCTGGCATAAAATGAAGCCTTAGTTTTACTTGAATATATTATACAACTAAATATGTTATATATGTTACTGAGGCACCTGTATATAAATATCACATGATTTATTTAAAATTATCTCTTTTTAAAGCTTCTTTCTTGTCCTGGTACTTAATAGGTACCCACTGGAAACACGTATATATTAACATTTAAACCTATTAATCAATACCACTGTAAAAATTAATATTTAATCTTCAAATAGCAGTGGGGCAGATTGGGACTGTCCCAAACTGCCCCTACGAATTTGTCCCAATCTGCCCCAAACAGCATCAGCGCGTAGAAACATAAAACCATTCATTTTCTCTTCTACATGGGTTTCGTATCTATGCCGTAAACATAACCTCAAATATTCTAGATTATTGTAGACAAACACTAAAATCATCATGCACAAGTTACCCATTTTATAATCTTATGTATAAAATGTTATAATACTTACATTAGACTCACAAATTTTTTCACATGTGATAAAATTTAAACGCGCTTTCAGATTCAATCACTTCTTACGGACATTCGACTGATATTGACTGAGTAATACTGTAGCGCCGTAGCTACAAGTTCAGTAAACGATAAGGCGGTAAATTTAAACTGTCCCAATGTGCCCCGTGTACCAATATGCCCCAACCCACCCTACTCAAAATGAACTTGCTCTGAGTTTCAACAAAAGTACTACTCTAAATAATAATAACTCAAAAGACTACACTTCGCCCTCGGCGAACAACGTAAAACTTTATCTCTTAAGATCCCAGATCTTCCCAACAAAACGATTACCTAACCCAAAGCTCGACCGTCCGAGAACCCGGTTCTCTGCCGACTTTCTTTCTGTAAAACTCCCAAGCTTATGCCTCTCGCGTACCAGCTCTAACACTCAAAGTATTGTGGCCCTAGAGTAAAACTCTATAAATCACCAACTACGCCTCTCGCGTACAACTCTAACACTGGCAAGATTGATGCCCTCGAACGATAACTAAACTCCAAAGAGATCACGAGACTCTCGTGAACTCTATGCTCCAAAATACCACTCTCACTCAAGAACTTTCACTCTTAAAAGTGTATGACTCGTTTAGCAATCTCTAGATCTCTCCAAATACTTACGACTCCTTCGTATTAACTCCTCGCTCCTCGCTACGCCCTCGCTAATTAAATTCTGACTTTCTTCACGGTCCCAGACCTTAGAAACAACTCCTAACTCGCGACTTCGCCCTTGCGAATTAAACTCTAATAATCTTCAAGGTCCCCGACCTTAAAATAATTCCCAACTCCTGACTTCGCCGTTGCGAATCAAACTCCAATAATCCTCAATGGTCTCCGACCTTAAACAACTCCTAACTTCGCCCTCGCGAATCAAACTTTAATTTTCTCTCAAAGGTCCCAGACCCTTAACAAGAACGTTAACACTCTGTACAAGACACAACTGACCGGAAGTCCGGTCCCCGACCGTCTTTCCCTAACTCTGAAACTCTGAACTGCGGTCCTTACCTTCAACACAAAACGACCACTCACTATAAAGAACACAACCGGGCGGGTGACCAACTCTTTAACTCTGAACTTTCTTCTTTTCCCCCTCGGTTCCCTTTCTCCGAGTACCAAAACTTGATCAAAATTTCCCTCCCCCCCCAAAATTCTAATTGGTCGAAATTCCTTTATTGAACCTATGAATATCCGCGTTACGTCATAAAGTCCGCCTTCGTGAACTAATTAAGTAATGCAATTGCGTTTATTGCTGCGTCGGTCCTCAGGAACACAATTTGGACCCTCGGCCTCAGACAATAAGTGCATTATTATCACCATTTGCAGGTTTCGGGGTCACGTTACAATTACGGTTCGGTGGACATTACGTAATGAGAACTAAGCCACGTAGCGATGTAAATTTTTTCATATACAGGGTCATCTTTGCTAATATTACATAAGACAATGGCCATGGTGTTGTTATTATGGTGAGTTTTGTATATATCATTCGAGTATGTTGACATGATATACGACTTATAAATAAGTGTGCTGGCAACCTACACTTCCCAGAAAACATTGTAACGTTACGCATTTATCTCTCTTCCACTACAGCGTCCGAGTGAAAGGGAGATCGTTACCACACAACCATTTAGAGCCATGCGGGAGTGAGATGACGCATCTATCTCCCTTCCACTCAGTACAGCCAGAACGCGCGTAGCGCGTACCCCTTCCATTGCGCTCGCGAACCGAGCAGATCGCCAAATCGAGGAGAAATGTTTCCCCCACCAAGCGACGCAGAGACGTCACCTTCACAAGTATTACCACGTGTCCGTGTTAATTTCAAAAAGCCGAGCGTAGCCGAAAAAATAATACTATTTGCACAGGAAAAATTCTGCATTTCGGCTACGCTCTCCTTCTTGAAACCTGAAATTAATACTTGTGAAGGTGACGCCTCTGCGTCGCTTGGTGGGGGAAACTGTGCATACCATTGTTTATTATATTACAATAACAATTGCGGCAATAAAGGTATTTAATTCTTGCATTCTAACAGTCCGATTTGCTATATAATCTCATATATTTGTTCTTGCATCGGTCAACGAGTGCAGTAATAATGGGTTATGTTACGATTTCGACTAAAACAGTATGATGAATGATATAAACGATCGTGTAAAAAGTCGACTGCTTTCATTTAGTATTCAATGAAAACAATTATCCTGCGTATCAATTCATGTAATTGTGTAAGGTTCAAGATTAATGTTCAACTTCACACATGTCATAACAATGTGTCTAAAATGACCAGTTGGACCGGCCAACCGCAGTGCGAAAAAACCATATAATGATAATTTAGTGATAATAATTCTATTCAATTCATAAACGTATTCCATTTCTCATCAATGTTTTCTTGTGACGTTATCACGTAAAATTATCGTCCAAACCGACATTACAGACAACCGAATTTTTTTGTATCTCGGGGTTTCCATGCTTTATCATTTCTGCCAATAGTAACAGTGAAAAATCAGTGACACTGATCATTGATCCAGATGTATTGTGCGGTGATCGGAAGCAAAACTGTTTCCACTTGTCGGTTTTTCAGTTTCTCTGAAGAAACCCACATATGTAAATTACGAATTTGTAAGTGTCTCTGGCGAGATCGTTTTGATGTGAAAACTGCAAGACTTTTTTCAAAACATTTTTTAGAAACGTATTATAGCTTGCAAGTGATAGTTGATGCTGCCTTAGGAGAAGGAGAATACGAAGTAAAGGAGTCTCAAGGAGAGTACATTCTCTTCACTTAAAAGAAGGATTAAATGTTCAAACATCTGATCCACAAGACAACCGCAACACGACAGTGATAAGAAGGAATGTACCAAAAAGAATGTAAGTACCTCTGATTTTTTCCGATGCCTACCTAAATTCGAATTTTCTTGCAAAACTCAAAACGCTTCAGTATTTATCTAAATTTTTTAATAAAACATCAATCGAATGTTTTTCCTTTTTTTTAGGCAATCTTCGAGTTTGAGCCATAAGAAATGAACCGTATCCGAAAAATCCAGTGAAATTCTGGAATGTGAAACTGAAAATGTTGATCCACTTTTTCTCAAAACATTTAAGGACGTTACGTTATATTAAGGAAATACTATTTTTTTTGTAAATGTGTACTTACAATCGACAAATTATTTAATTGTAGTGAAAGTTTATTGAAGAAAACAATGGAACAAATGAAGAGTTTATAGAATAAAATCTAAAAGCTGAAGAAGTTGCCTCAAAAAGAGAGATAATAAAGGAAATCACTTGACGCAATTTTGACTGAAGGGTATATAAAAAGAATTAAAACAAAAAAGTTATTTGGCCATTAACGAATTGCGTCATTTTATATGCAGGTGGAGCTAGGTCCTATCAGTTATTAAGAAAAAGGGCATCATTTTCCCGCAGTTGGAACTTTAAGAGAATGACAAGCTAGAACAATATAAAATCAAGCAATTTTATTCCAAGTAGGGTTGTCGATAGATGACTTTGTAAATTTATTCATTTATAAATAAACATACAATATAAGTTCATTAGGTTGATTTGAGTATAATAAAACAATAAGTTTTTAGATATTCTACATACAGTTTTGGAACTAATAAAAACTAGTTGTATGCCATATGATACAATTTTTGAACCAAGCGAGTATGTCAAGTTGCGATTGCTCCAGAAGTCTTCGTCAATCGGAAGCAACCAATCTTTTCAAACTGCGATTGGAAAGTTACTAAGAACTTATATAATGTTATTACCAAATTACAAATTTTGCGGTTATTCAGTATATGCCATTAATAGAGACCTAAGTAGTAGTAATCGAGTACTTTGAAGGAATTTTAAGATAAATGAGGAAAAATTGGTTTTCATACTCAATTCATGGAAAAAGATTTGTGCTTGCTGATACTCCACTCATGATAAAATTGTTAACAGCATTTTCTTGAAAGTGGCTTTCTGATAAATGGCAAGACAATTTGGGTTCAGTTTTGGAGTTACCTACTCAATAACACTGAACGGTTAATTCCAAATACTGCCCATAAAATCAATTCACATATTGTATTGGTTAAAGGTGCCCAACGTCAAAAAGTGAAACTTGCTACAAAATTATTTTTACACACTATTTCACTAGCCACTTGAAGTTTTAGGTACATATTTATAAAAATGAAAATAATAAGCTAGAATGTTCTGATTGTTTTAAAATATTTACTGACTGGTTTAACATCTTTAATTGCAGAGTTAATTGATACTGGAGACCGTGTAAAAAAGTCTATGGACTTGCGTTCAATAAATAAAACGAAACTCTAGACCAAATGGAAAAACTATGTTGTCTGCCGAAAATTCGAACGAAACCCAAACGTCATTTTCTGCGCGGTATACTAATAAGTATAAAATCCTTGGAAGTTACTTTTTGTAGATTTAGAAACAGATTTAAATACAAAATGTTAATTAATGTATAATCTTATCCAAAACCATTTATAAGGATTTTCTCCATTGTTAGATCTATTGGAGGTCTTTATCTAAGAGATCTGCGACTCAAATACAAGTTTAGAATTTATTTTATGGGCAGAAATGACAATATCAAATCAAAATCAGAAACGAAATCGATATCATTGACTCAACAAACGGTTGAAAACTTACAAGACTGCAATAATATAATTGTCACCAAATCATTGATTACCTTGAAAAGGATGATGAACAAGTTTTAATTTGAATACTGTTTTGTAAATTTACAATTTATAAATGCTTCACTTCTATATCGTATGATAACATAATTATAGATTTACCATACATTTCTATTGCATTATAAACATTTTTAACAGTGTACAGTTATTGTTAAGAATAAAAGTTCAGTGTAACATTTTACGTTTTTTAAGAACATACCTCCCCTCCTCTTAGAATTTTATTCTATACCCTAAGTACTTACATAATTATAATTGTGTAATGCCCCCATATGACCTCAAGTAAAAGACATATTGAGAACATTAACCTATCGTTTATTGCACAAACAGCTAAGTACGCATTGTCGAACTTAGCAATACCTATGCGAAACAACGACGATCGCACATCCGTTCGATACCATATTTCCAATTCTGCTTTGTCAACAGGTGACTGAACGAAAGGCAGTTCACATGTAGATATGCGATCGTCAGTTGAACGCTGAGTACTAATGTTAACAGTCGTAGTAATCGAATCAATGAGTATCAATTGAACCACAATAATATGTAAAAGACCGCAAACCGTGTTATGTGCACTCATCAATAAACCATTGTTACATCAAACTATTCACCGAGTTTCCTTCAACAATGTCCTTGGTAGTAAGAGGACATTACATCCAGATCGAGTTACTACAAGTACATTACTGACATTTTTTGCTATGGACTTAAGCTCGTGAATTGTGATTCGTGACAAGGCGTCTGCGCATACGTTTTGTTCGCCTTTTACATATTGGATGTCGAAGTTGTATTCTTCGAGGTCCAATCTCATACGCGTTAACTTAGATGTTGGGGTCTTTCATGGAAAATAAGTAGATAAGTGGTCGGTGATCCGATTTGATTGTAAATTTAGTTAAAAAATGTATTGAATGAAAGTATTTTATTGCCCAATGTACTGCGGTCAGTTCTTTGAGGATTGTGGGCTTGTGTGATTCGCCTTTAGTAAATGATCTGGATGCGTAGGCTATAGGTATATCGTTTCCATTGAAATTTTGAGAGAGAATAGCACCGCATGCATAACCTGATGCGCCTGTTGTTATAGTGAATGGTTTCGAAAAGTCGGGGTATTGCAGGATTTGCGGTGATGTTAGTGCTGCTTTTAATTTAATGAAAGCATCTTGACATTCCCAAGGAGGAACAAAAAGTAAGGAAGCCTGGAGAACGATATCAAATACAAGACAAAACGTACAGGAAAGATTTCATATACCCCTTATAGGTAAGCGGGAGTGGGAGAAGTACTTCAAAGAGTTATTACAAGAAAACAGGCAACCTTATAGACACCAAGTACTTCCGACCCTGAACGATCCCGAACGCGTAGAAAAAATAATGATTGCGGAAATAGATGAAGCGTTAAGAGGAATGCGAAATAATAAAGCCCCTGGTCCTGGAGGTATTCCAATCGAGTTAATAAAACACAGCACAATAGAAACGAAAAAATTGCTGGCAGAAATTTATAATGCATGCCTTACAGGTGAAAGTGAAATACCATACGAATGGAAAAAATCTATAATTACTCCTATACATAAAAAGGGGAATAGAAAAGTATGTAACAACTATAGGGGGATTAGTGTGACTAGCTCGATTGGAAGACTGTATGGACGTATAATAAAGAAACGAATAGAATTGGAGTGGCAAGATACTGAAGAACAGAGTGGATTTAGAGCAGGGAGGTCGTGTACGGACAACATATTCTGCTTAAGACAACTATTGGAGAAAAGATCAGCGAGAAACCTGGAAACTCATTTGGTATTTGTAGATTTGAAGAAAGCGTATGATACTGTGCCAAGAAATAAAATGTTTGAGGTGCTGCTGCAAACAAATATAAGTCGAAAATATATACAAACCACAAGAGAACTATATACAAATACAACAACATCAGTAAAAATAGGAAATGAGACTTCGAACACGTTCCAAACGTCTAAAGGACTCCTGCAGGGATGTTGTCTATCACCTACTCTGTTCAAAATCTATATGACATATGTACTACGACACTGGACAAGAAAATGCGGTTCAATGGGGATTCAAATATACGATTCTTACCTGTATACTTTGCTTTTTGCAGACGACCAAGTGGTCATCGCTGCAGACAAAGACGACGTCAGCTATATGACTAGAAAGCTGAAAGAGGAGTATGAACGATGGGGATTAGAAATGAGTCTGGAAAAAACGGAATATCTTGCGATAGGAACAGATGGGGGAGACTTAGATCTGGAAGGCGAATACATTAAGGAATGTAAGGAATTCAAATATTTAGGCGCATTATTTGATAAAACTCCGAGCTGTGATAAAGATATTGAATATCGAATTAATCAAGGACGGAAGGCTATAAATCAACTAAATAGCATATGGTGGAGTAAAGGAATAAGGAGTACGACCAAAAAGAGAATATACCATACTATCATAGAAGGAATTACACTATATAACTCGGAAGTATGGGAAATTAAAGATAGGCAAAGTAAAAGACTCCAAGCCTTAGAGATGGACGTACTTAGAAGGAGTTGTAGGATATCTAGGTTACAACATATCCCCAATCAACAAATAAAAGAAAAAATGAAAACAGAAGGTGATATCATTGACCAAATTGAACAAAGGAGGCTAATATGGTACGGGCACGTACAGAGGATGGAGGAAACAAGATGGCCAAAAAAGCTAATCCATTATAGGCCACCCGAAAGACGGAAGAGGGGTAGGCCGAGAAGGACGTGGGAAATGGACGTAGAGAAAGCAATGCACAGTAGACAACTTCAAGAAGAAGATCTACATGACAGGAAAGCATGGCGAGATGGATGCAGGAAACGGCGGATGCTGTAGTCTAAACCTGCTGCATATATATATATATATATATATATATATATATATATATATATATATATCTTGACATTCCTTGGTCCATTCAAACTTCACGTTTTTTCTCGTAAGATGATTTAAAGGTGCTGTTAACTCTGCGAAATTTCTGATAAACCTGTGGTAATAATTTACAAACGCGACGAACCGTTTAACCTCGCCCGGTGCAGTCGGTACGGGGTATTTTGTGATGGTGTCGTATTTCGATTCGTCGGGTAGAATACCTTTATCGGTTATCTTGTGGCCTAAGTATGTGACTTCATTACGAAAAAATTGACATTTGCGAGGGTTAAGTTTTGAGTTTTAACCTATGTTAAAATATTGAGTTATATACATTATGAAATTATTAAAAATTATTAAATCTATTATTATGTTATATGAAATGTAGATTAAAATTATTAAAAAGGAAAGAAAAGAAGAATTGACAGCAATCGAAATAAGATAAGACAGAAATAAATTTGTTCAGCGGATGCAGATGAACTTAACTCTTATGTTGTAGTATCATGCTACTTGAGAGGGTGGGCAGTCTGCTACCGTCGTCGATCTCGGTCAGGTTCTCTTCACGTTCTTCTTTATAGAGGGGGATGGTACGATTGCTGCCTAGGTTGTATATGTTGCTCTCCTGAATTACCTTGACATAATACGAAATAGGCAGATTGCTGATATGAAAAGAAATGCTCTTTGGTGGCGATTCGGTTTAATTACATATGGTAGCGTGTTCGGTTAAGTTGCCTTTCTGAAAATATCGAAACTGTAGTTTTTTCGAATTCGTCAAGAATCGGTAAAGTGTGCGGTGTATTAAAGCACGGAATTCATTTCGTTACAATATGAATAGTGTAATGATTAGACCGTTGAACATCAGTCCATTCAAAAGTAGTTTTGATAATGGGTTGGAGGTGTCTCGTTATTCTTTATTGCAAGAGCCATCGCTTTACACTTTGCATTAAATTCATCCTCCTTTCAAATCCGAGTACATACTATTTTTGAATAGATTTTTGGGTATTGAAAAAATAAATCTGATGTATAACTTATCCGATAGTCACAATTACTATAAAAATGTTTAGGTCACCGTGATAATCAAGACATGAACATACCAATGGTGGTACAATATGGTGAGACAGATTACCGTCAGCAAGTTGTCGCAGTCGGTACTCCACTTCCCACATCATCCGTCCCCGCTGGTACACAACAGGGCCCCGTAATGCTCACTTCTAAAAATCTACAATCCATGAGAGCCTTATTAAGTTTGGCGCACTGCCATGGATGTATATTAGGTACGTCCTGGCATTTAGTTCTCACGACTTTGCAACATTTAGTCTGGATCCTCGGGTTGAAACCGTCAACTGGCGGAAGTTTAAAAGCGGGACGACACAGCACTGACACAAATGCTGTTATAACCACTTCAGTTATGGCGGACTTGCCAGTTTTATCGACAATGTTAAGTAGGCTTTTCGAGTCTAGCCAGTATTTAGACGACGTAGCATTACATCATCTTATCAATGCTTTATGCAAGTTGTCGCAAGAGGCGATGGAACTTGCGTATTCCAACCGAGAACCATCACTTTTTGCCGTCGCCAAATTATTGGAAACCGGTCTGGTGAACATGTCCAGGGTGGAAGTCCTATGGCGGCCATTGACCAATCACCTGCTAGAAGTTTGTCACCACCCTCATATAAGGATGAGAGGGTGGGGCGTGGAAGCCGTAACTTATTTAGTAAAGGCTGCTCTACACTATAAGTATCCAGTCCCTTTGAAAGAAAACCAAAAATTGCAAACTCTGCTATTGGGGCCGTTGTACGAATTATCTTCGGTGCCTCATGGAGATGTTCGACAAAAACAGTTGGAATGTGTCCTTCAAATTCTTCACACCAATGGCGAGATGTTGTCTCACGGCTGGCCGTTGGTTTTAGGCATCATTGGAGCCGTTAGTGACCAACATGGGTAAGAAATAACCTGAGTCGAGGATTGTAGGTCCGGAAATATGTGAATATGCAATCAAATGTTAAAGGATACACAATGCATTGTTTTCTTTTTAGCTATTTTCAACATTGTCGAATTTATAGAAAATATTTTATTTCGCTCTGACTGTGTATACATAAAGAAATAACAGTTCATGTGCTCTTTTACAATGCCTACGCTTATATACAATAAATGAAGTATTCAATATATTTATTAGATTATGACAAATAATGATGGTAATGATTGAATGATTAAACGTTTGTTATAGAGTGAGATTTTTTAGGAGAGGTATTATGAATTTGGGGTTTATGGATTTAATTAGGTAACTGTCAGGGGTGCGGTTTCTATAAAAGTTTATGAAATATTTATCAAATATACTTTTGGGGTGGTGTCTTGTGGGTTTAAAAAAATTACAGATTATGTTTTCTTTCTACATATTTGTATAATTTTTTGGTTTTATTCCTAAAGTACGTCAAAAACTTGTTCTCTTTCGATATGTTTGAAAGTACTATTGACAGCTATTCTAGTAGCTGATTGAATACCTTCAGATTGCTACCTACTTACGTTCTTAGTTTAGATACATTTGTCATATTTAGGCAGTTCTAGCAACTACCTTCCATTTCATTTCAGATGATATTTTTTTACTCTTTATGTACGGTTTTATTAAAAATGATCTAAAAAACTTATTCACTACCAAGTAAATGATTTTCCCTGAAAGTCTTGGCTCACAACAGAAAAATATTTCTAATATACACCTATCCCAAAATAATACCCTCTAATATACAAAAAAAAGTAAAATACAATGTTACCTGGATATTGTATGTATATTCAAAAACAAGTGAACATTAATTACTTGTGATTGTCATAATTTATATAAATAATATAATAATTGATAGTGCAACATGCAGATTTCATATATTTCGGACTACAGGTATAACATATGTTTTACAATTTCCCTTTGGTACACTCAATAAAATTTCTATTTTTATTTCGTTTAGTGAAAATCTTATAAGGATAGCCTTCCAGTGTCTCCAATTAGTCATAACGGATTTTCTGCCAGTGATGCCTTGGAGGTGTTTGCCCCTATGCGTGGATACCGTGGCAAAATTTGGATCACAAACGCAAGAGTTGAATATATCTCTTACAGCTGTTGGACTGATGGTATGCCAATGTTTGAATAGATAAATGTTTGTATTATTTGATGCACTTTCAGTGGAATATTTCCGACTATTTTCACCAAAACCAAGGAAAGTTAAGCCAAACTCT
Organism: Cryptocephalus moraei; assembly: GCA_946251905.1. Classification (NCBI taxonomy): domain Eukaryota; kingdom Metazoa; phylum Arthropoda; class Insecta; order Coleoptera; family Chrysomelidae; genus Cryptocephalus; species Cryptocephalus moraei. Next base: position 80,003 of record CAMIUK010000062.1, read on the forward strand.
TTCAGAGGACAGTGCAGTATTACCAGATTTTCCAGGGACATTAAATATGCCGAGTTTCGACAAATTGTGGTTGTGCCTGTATTCGAGACTGGGTGAACTATGCGTTGACAACAGGCCTGCTGTGAGGAAATCTGCAGGCCAAACTTTATTTTCAACAATATCAGCTCACGGCGGATTACTCAAACAACCTTCTTGGCAAGCAATTCTTTGGCAAGTGTTGTTTCCATTGTTAGATAAAGTTAAGAGTTTGTCTAATTCGGCTAGTAGCGAGAAAGTCGATGCCGGAGGCAACATTTTGATTCACCACACCAGAAACACTGCTCAAAAGCAGTGGGCTGAAACGCAAGTACTCACTTTGTCAGGAGTAGCTAGAGTATTCAATACCAAAAGACAACTTTTGCAAGTTTTGGGAGACTTCCCTAGAGCTTGGTCTGTATTACTGGAGTTCATCGAAAATGCGGCTCTAAGCAAAAATAACGAAGTGTCTATAGCAGCATTAAAATCGTTCCAAGAAATTTTATTTCTAAGCAAGAATCCAGCTATGGACACTAAGGCATTGTTAGAAGACAAAGAGATATGGGCGGTTGCTTGGAAGATTTGGGTAAAAATTGGTACTGAAATCACAGTTCCTCTTACAGAAAGTGAATCGCTAGATGATTATTACCTACCAAGCCAGATATTTTTGACAGCACTTATTCAGATATTTCCAAATGTTTTTCAACATATTCGAGCAAACTTTACTCTTGACGACTTAAAACAACTGGAAGTAGTTTTGTCCAATGTGGTTAGCGTTCCTGTGTATACCGAGACAACACCTTATATTATTTCATCTTCTTCTGATTTAAGTCTGACACCTTTACACGATGGCGTATTACACGCTATGGAATTGATACAGAAAGAGGCTATGCAAAGAAATTACTCTAAAATGATACCAGAAATATTCAAACTCTTATTAAGCTTTTCAAAGTTCATGTGCTTTGCACCTTCATGCAAAATCGATAACAAGCAATGCAAAGTATCTGATTGGGTTACAATGAATTATGTGCCTTTTGGAGAGAAATCTATAACTATGGTCGTCAAGCTATATGAGAGAGCTGCTGAAAATTCTGAAGTAATTAGTGCAAATATTTTAAAAGAAATTATAACGACCCTGCATATACCTTTAGCGCTAAAATATAATTGTGTTTCAAATAGCGTTTGGAAACTGGCCGCAAGTAGTCTGATTACAATTTTGAAAATTGGTTTGAAAGTCGCCAGAAATCATGGAAACCAGTTCTCCTCCATGTGGAATGAACTGTACAATACTTTGAATGATTTTTTATTTCCATCAGTGTAAGTACTTTGTATTCTGTGCGCGCTAGTGTATCACACGCACACGCAGACACTATATATATATATATATATATATATATATATATATATATATATATATATATATAGTACTTTGTAGTCACGGCTGAATTAGTTAATAAACTAAATCTTAACGGGGCTGCATCCCCGTTAAGATTTATTATATAAGTATTATTATTACTATTATAATAGATATCTTATATATATTATATAAGTTATATATATATGTATATATATATATATATATATATATATATATATATATATATATATATTAAAACTTTTGAAGATATCGGGGCTGCAGCTTGGGGGCGGAATTCAAATTTCTTTATGGTCCCAATGTGTCAGATTATATTTCACGATTTTTAAGAGAAAACCTCACTTTCGAGTAACTAAAGAAGATTAAAATTATAATCGAGACGTTTTACTAGAAAAAAAAAGAGTTTTCTTTCTCCGCCCTCAGGCTGCAACCCCGATATCTTCAACGTTTTAAGTTTTTAGACATATCAGCCAATACCATCTTCTTGCTTTATATATATATATATATATATATATATATATATATATATATTTTTATTCATATTAATATATATATATATATATATATATATATATATATGTTTTATTTTTAAGATGTTCCAATGGAGAAAAAGGCCTGGATGAGATGGTATCTGATGAAGCGACCGATTGCCAAGTAATAGAATTGCTTAGATCTGAAGTGCTTCCCTATTCCAAATCAGTACCGAAAGAGTTCATAATGCAAGTTGTTATCCTATTAAACAAGGGCTCAATACATTCTGCTACAAACGTCAAAACCGATGGTGATATTGAAATAACTTTGCGAGAGGAATTCGCCAAAACTTGCTTCGAGACTTTGCTGCAGTTTTCTCTTATAGATGGTAGCAATAATGGTTTTTCAGTATACGGCGACGACAAGACTAATGGTGTTGCTGGGCACTTGGCCGTCACTTCGTTACTACATCGATTTCAAGAAGTACTCAAGAAGTATATTGAAGATGAGAAACTCAGTGGAAGATGCCCCTTGCCCAGGTAAATCACATTGTTATGGATTTTCTTTATATGTAGTAAAGTTTTTATTGAAACATTTCTATTTTCAGATACAGACTTTCTGAAATATCATTTGTCTTGAAAGCTTTAACGACTTTAATCATATCAATGAAAAACGCAACATCTATAAAAGGTAAATCTCAAGTGTGAATAATCAAGGCTTAATAACATAATTGTGTGTTAAAAACAAACAGCAAATTTTTTAAGATTCCTTGATTTCAATGTATACGAATAACAGAAAAAATCCAATATATTCCTACCTGATGCCAAAAATTTGGTTTGTGTTATTTGTTGCTTAAATCAAAGCAATGCTTTAGAAATTGATCTTTTTTTTTAGAAGACAATAAAGCATGGGAACAGCTGATCAGCCTCTATCCTTACTTGGTTGAATGCACCACAACTTCTTCCACGCAAGTGTCGAAACCATTAAGAGAAGCTCTCCTTCAGTTCTGTGATCTCCTGCAACCACCACAAAATAAAAGTAATGTGTTGCGAACCTAAAATTTGTTAGTTGCTAATTAGATACGTTTTTATTTGTACCCGTTAGTGTGTTGATAAAATTAATTTGAACCCTTCGGAAGTATTTTTATGAAATATTATATTACTGGATTGAACTGAACAGCTACGACAATTGTTAAGAGAAATAAAAAAAAACATTCCTGCAGCTTTTTAAAGTTCTTAATAAGCGAATATTCTCCGATAACATTTATTAAAGCATCAGATTGATTTGATTAATGAATGAAATGAATTGGAAAATTAACAGAATAGGAAACAAAGTTTAGTTTTTAAATTTCATCTTAAATGTTTTCCTTTATAAGTTACAATATTATTTCTAACATTCATCAATAAGATGTTGCTCATTTAAAAGTCTCTTTTATCCATGCAAATCAGGCTAGCAGTTAACAACATTGATTGCACATTCAATGTATCTATCCTTGCAATTTGTTAACAGTGATGTATGGGGAAGTAATTTTGATTACTGTAATTGTTTTGGACACATTTAAGTATGTATGTAAGTGTATGTTGGATCCAATTGTACCGATTTCATTCATGCACTTTTGAATATAAGATATTTATTTAAACATTTTGGACTTATATTTGATTCCTATATTGTCACAGATGCAATAATATTCGACCGAAATTACCGTAATTAACAAAAGTTAGCCGACGTACAGAATTGTAAAATTAATAATCGCTTCACGAAAATCTATCTAGAGCGCGGGTGCACAAGTTCATCTGTTGCTAAATGTATATTTCAGTTCGGCGATCGACACTAGTCAAACAAAATCGATGAATCTGCGATAGACAATATAAATGTAGCTGGTCAAATCAAGATGGTATTATGTAACAAATGTATAAGAGATATTGAAAAAGGACTTGTAGCTCAGCCGGGATCCCGGCTGAGCTACAAGTCCTTTTTCAATATCTCATATTTGTTACATATACCATGATTTAATTCGAGAATTGTCATCCACTCATAAGATTGGTATTAGTTGATCAGTAGCCTTAGTGCAAATCGCGTTTTGGCCGTCCAACGTCCCGGTCGCTGTTGCAACCATGGCAGTCATCCTCGCCTCCCTGGAAATCATGTAAGAACCCCCTATATTATAAATCGATATGCGGGCTACACTTCCCAGAAGACGTAACGTTACGCCTGGCCTCACCCATGCGTGGAAGTGAGAGCAAGAACAAGTGACAGAGGTCGACCATCGTTTGGCTTGCGACGCATTGTACGTGTGTTAGCGTTTCGCTGCTGACGCATTTATCTCCCTTCCAGTCTGCATGGCGCTCGGGTCCGTGTGAAAGAGAGACAGCGGCAGTACACAGCTTGACGTTAACGTATTGCCGGCTATTCATAAAGTGAACTGGATATTTCCAGTCAATACCAGTGCTTATTACTAATGGGCGGAAAAAATGCAACAAAATTGTTGAAAAAATGCGCATTATAATGCACAATATTTCTTTAAAAAATGCGATAATATGCTAAATGTGCCAAAATATGCAACATTTTTCTTACATTCAAAGTGTGTATCTCAAGTGTATTTTGGTTAGTTTGTAATGTGTTTATTGTCTTTATTTGGATACCTAGAATCATTTTATTTGACTAATTGCGTTGATTGAAGAGGGGTGGAAGATGCGCCACCAGTGCGGAAAAAGTGTTAACACCAAAAGTGTGCTGGGAATCGCCTAGCCATCTGTTGACCAGCACAGCGAATCTTCGGACTTGAGTAGCAATGCTTTCGAGGACGACAATTGGCCAAGAAAGTAGAAAACTACCTCTATGATCCCTACAGCGTTGCCGAACCCCGGCTCGGAGCACGGTATCGCGCTCAACCGTGCCTCAACCCTTATGCGATAATATTTAAAGCGTATGAAAAGGAAGATTTTAGGCGTGCGGTTTACGGTTTGGCGTTTACGAGACGTTTGAAAACGTAATACCATTCACGACCATGGTTTTTAATAAATTGTTGATGAGCCCTTTTTCACTTAATAGAATTTTTTCTTAAAATTAGTGTAATCTTGAAATATTTTTTAGATTTGAGTGTTAATTTGTTAGGTACTAATAAAAAACCTTGCAAAAAGAACCACTAAAATAAATATTTTTAGGAAAACAGGAAAAAAACACTTTTTAGCGATTGAAATGTTTTTGGAAAACGCTCCCATTTCGAAATTTTTGCGATTGTATAACGGAAAAAAAGGAAATTAGAAATGTCCCTTACAAACGAGGCGATGGTTCCTAAATCTATAGTATTGCTCTGCCTTTGTCATTCAATTCAAAATAAATTTTCAAAGTGCAGGCAATTAACAAAATTGTTATTTAAACTGTTACGACGTAACAAAGATTTTAGTAAATGCCGAACAACCCATCTTTCTCAGAATACAGTGTGTATCTTGTTTATTATCAGATAAAGAGTTGGCTCGGCAATGAACTATCTTCACAAGATCGGGGCTGGCAGAGAACAAAGTTCATGTTATTACTAACAATGACAGATAAACCTCCAGCGCCTAAAGAACAACTTGAACGGATAATAAAAAAATTGTTATGCCATGTACACGCTCATATTTTCATTTCAATAACAAACGATTTTAAAATAACATGGTTCTGTCACTTTTATCAGCTATGTAATAGGTATTTATGATACAAGTGTGAAAAGTGCATGTTACTTACAGAACGAGCGCAGCGAGTTATGTAATTCAAACAAGTGCCTTAAACGCACTTTTCTCACATGTATCATACAAGATTTTTTCTCATTCACAAATAATAATTAAGATGTTTCGAAAAATATCTGAAATAAGTCAGATTCTGAACTATTCAAAGTTACAATCCAACTATCTTAGAAATCACTGTAACCGAGGTAATGAAAGTTTGTTTCGTAAAAAAACTCGCATACTGACAGCTACTTTTGGTCGAATCAGGTCGAATCTATTTTTATTTTTCGCACTTTATAAGTACTTTTTGCACTAGTGCGAAATATAAAACAAGTGCATTAAAATTGCGCTTTTCACACTAAAGTGACAATCGAAAAGCACAACTTTTCAATCGTGAATAAGAAAAAAAAATATTATTACGTCCTTCAAATACAGCAAACATTTAAAATATGATAGAACATAAGTTAAATAAATTATTAGATGTGAAATTAACATTATTCATATTTATTCAAGGACGTTTGTAGAGAATGAAAAAAACCTTAAAAATGATGTTTTGCCATACCATGATCAGACCGTTTTTAACTAAGAAAAACCGCGAAAACGATGAAAAAGGACTTTTCTACATTTATTTAACTTGGTTAAGTTCGGCGATTCCCATCTCGGTACAAGAAACAGGTAAACGGATTAAATTTAAAGAGCGGATTTAGGCAAATGCCTTTTGCCTGCCTTTTTTGCCTTGTAGTGTGTTTTTTAAATTTGTGCCTTTTCCAAAAATCAAATGCCTTTTTTTTTAAATTGTGTCCCTTTTTCTGCAATATTTCGTAGTTTGAAATCTCTTAATCATTAACTATCTTAATCCTTTCAACAAACGGTTTCATAATATGCCCGTTAGGAACATCCGGCTGATCCTATAACTATCACCGAAAATTACTTAACCGTTTAGAACTGGGGAATTCCAGGGAGTATTGAGGTGGGTGACTGTATAAACTATAAAAATTACTGTGTTTCTTAGAGTTAAGGGAAAAACAGTAGGTAAAAGTTTTGTGGACGTGTGAAAAAGTGTTTCAATAGTGACCATTTGATGATTTGAAATCATTGTGAGCTTGTGGTTTTAAAAAATCAGAAGATGTATACGATGCCACCGGTAAAGTGATCTTGGACCAATCACAGAAACTTCAGCTTTAAAATTTGCTTCATTGACACCCTGTGACGTAGAACGATCTTTTTCGCAATACAAAGATATTTTATCAGATAAAAGACAAAACCTCTGCTGAAAATACTGAAAAATATTTAATTACATCCTGGGAAACCAAAAAAGTTTCATATACTTAAATTCAATTATATATTATGCAAGTTGTATATATGTATAATTAAATTACATAAATTCCAATTAATTAATTATAGTTAATTAAACGTATAACAAAATTTTTAAACGAGAGTATGCCTTTTTTCTCATTTGATGATATTCATATTACTATTACATAGGTACCTTTTTCTTTGAAAAATGAAAGTATTTTGTAAGAAAAACAGGATGTAGTAAAAATTTTTTAGTCATTTAAGTTGCCTTTTTTGTCATTTCAGGACCTTTGTTTTGTTATTTGAATTGCCGTTTTTGCAAATAAGTTGTGTAAATAACTATCCGCTCTTTACGTATTAATTACTAAAGAGCGGATAGTGAGGCGTTTACCTCGTAAATACCTTCTGTTTTGCCTGAACTAGCTATTTTTTTGTGGTTGTGGCCTGATATATCCAATTTTATTATTGTTATGCCTTTTTTATTTTTTAATTATTTCGAGAATTTTGAGATAAATTCAGAGAAATCCTATATCCCCATTGAATTTTTTCCAAAACCCCAAATGCCCATACCTGTGGAAAAACTTAAATACTGCCTTTTTGTCCGAGTTAGCTAATTTTTGAGGTTTAAATGTCCCGCATAAGTCCTTTTAGTTATTTAAACTATATGATAATCCGGATTTATAAGGTTCATTTTTGCATCATTTGATATTATAATTGCCTAATTTGGTAAGTTATTCTAACCTATTAATTTTTCATTTTGCCTATTTTACGATTTTATCGTGCCTTATTATCCGCTTTTTACATAAAATTACCGCTTTACATCAACGAAACGGAACGTTCATAAATGTAGAAACCGACGGAAGACCCTACTTATTTCACTTTTATACCTGTAGTAGGTACCTGTTTTGAGCTGAGGAGATGATCAAGGTATAAACGGCAACATCGCGCCTTGTTAGAACCCCATTTTACAATACACCCTCAATACAAGTTATTAGTTTCAATTGGGTTCAATGGATAACCGTTGAAATCTGCGGTGGCGACACTTTCCTGACGGTAAGCTTGTGGGTAAGAGGGGAGTGCGGCAAGGAAAGAGGGTGTACGGTTTAGTCCATAAGGTGGCGTATCTATAACCCTCTTCAATCAACGCTAATTGCATTAAAACTATTTTTTAGAGGATACAATTTTATTTGACAGTCATTAAAAATGAAATATTTACAGAATTTCTGTAAGGTTAATGTTGGAAATATGTACGCCTATACCATTTCTTGATATGGCAACGGCTCTTTCTCTACAATTTTATTACCCTTTTTTTTTACTGCGTCTAATGTCGACGTGTGTGTATAATATACACTGTATTTTTTAACTATTCTCTCGCTTGTACGTTCCGTTCGAGCAGCGACTGGTTCACGAGTGTTAAGATTTGATCCGACAATATATTATCTGACTTAACAATTATCAATGTATATTATTGATCCATACCTCTAACAGGTTATGGGCCCAGAGACGCTATCACTGCGCCAATTAAATTAATTTGCGTGTTTTTGTAAAAAGAAAAGTGTTTGATTTGTGAGTGACAACGAAAACCAAGGGAACTGCATCTAAAATAATGGATGAGATTTTGCAGCTGGGTGATAATCCTACACGTGAGTAAAATTAACGATATTAACGATTACGAATGGTAAAAGAATAACTTTAATAACGAGTTGTGAATTTTCATAGTGATCTGAACGATATTCTTGGAAAAGAAACCGATATGTGAGGCTCAGGGTTATACCAGGGTTGTACATTTTTAAATTTAAACGAAATGTATTGAACGATATGATTGAAATTTTTAGCGAACACTATAACGACAGATAATATTTTAACGAGGAATGCGTATTACATGAATACACCCCGGAAAAACACTTGAGCCATAAAATAAAAAATATATATATATTAAATGATAAACCTAGGACACAATCTGTGTTACAATTACTAAAACAATAATCTACGAAGAGTATGTAAATATTATGTGCTAAACGACGTAATTAAATAAGTACGACGGGGGAAAATTAACGAAATATGATTAACGAGAGGCCTAAATTCTTATAAATCGGCTAGCTAGCTATCAAATTACGCGGCGGAGGTTTTGGTCGGGTCGGCAACAGGGCTTAGACATATTTACGAGTGTTTAAATGAATAGAACGAAAGATGTGTGGAAAAGAGAAATAGACGTACGTGTGTAAAAGAGAGACAGACGTGTCTCAAATTTTATGCCTATACTGAATTCAGTTATTAAATATTTTTTTTGGTCGACCAAACGAAGTGTTTAGTTCTGGCTCCTTGTTTGCCCGAGCAATGCTTTTGCTGTGCGTATGTAGAGCTGTGGGGTATGCTTGAGTTAAAAAAAAAATAAATAAAAAAAAATAGACTGATCAGTTACAACTTACAATATTTATTGGTATTCTGTATCGATGCGATATTTAATTTTATAGCGATGGAACGAGAAACGACTGATGATATGAATGATACTTTTGGCAGTTTAATGACTAAGTTTGAGGGGATATTCAGATTTAGTCAGAACCACCCAAACGAAGAGGTAGTAATTACTGTCTCCGAAGGAAACGCTGTTCTTAAGACTCAAACGGGTCTTGAGTATAAAGCAGGTGTGTTCTTACTTAATGAAGTATTTCTTATTAAAGAAAAAGTGTATTTTCACGTAATAACATGTACATGAATACTTTAAGGCCAATATTAAAACTATTTGGCTTGTATAGTCTTGTTGGGTCACCTTGGGAGTGGTTGAAGCTGTGCTTTTAGTCATTGTCGAGGGGACTAGGGTCGTATATGTGCAATCTTGATGTTCGGATGCATATATACTGACTCGTCTCAACCTGGTCATACTTGTTGTACGGTGAGCCGGGTTAGAGGCAGAAATTTTGGTATCCATAAGTTACAAAACTGACTTCTGAAAATTAATTTCCAGCCAAAATAACGATGTCTGACGAAGAGTGGAAATTATTGAACGAGAAGACGAATAGCCTAGAGAAAGCGGGAAAAAGACTGGTGATGCCAAAATTTCAAAACCAACATGACGATATTGAAGACTTTATCGATGTCGATGAGGATGAGCTATTGGAAGATGATGACGACGATGTGAACGAAATGATAACGAGTGGACGAGAGAATGATTTGACGAAGGGACGAGAGTACGAGTTGAACGAAGGGACAAATAACGATACGAGCTTATCTGGGAATAATTCCGTTATTTCCATACCAGAGGCTATCGAGCCGACAATAACTACAAAAGATGCGAAAACAAACGATGCGTTGACTGTTGTAACACAGTTTTGCAAGGCCACCAATGAACTAATTAAGCGACAGAGTCAAATCTTGTCTGGTGTTGTCAGTTCAGTGAAGGGCCTAGAAACCGTGCAAAAAGAATTGTTGAACGACTTGAAAAAACAACAAGTAAAATTAGACAGACAAGAAAAGAAACTTAATGATCTGGTGATGAAATATGCATCAGAGGATAACGAGATGGATGAGGATACCTGCAATGACGACGCGTTAAAAACGAAAATTTCTGATTTTGTACGACAGGAGCTGAATAGTCTCGGAGTAAGTAACCAGTCACAAAATAACGTCACGGCTAATTCAGTTATTAACGATGCGAAAGAAGCTATTAAATTTGAGATAATAAGTAAAGATTCAGGTACGAGACGAGATTACAAATTGACATCTCAAACCAAATTTGAGTATTTTTATGATTATTTCTCGTCAGAATTAAGATCGAATGAATTGCTTTACGTTATTGATTCAAATGTCAAACCTAGCCGAAACTTTGATGAAGCTACGACCGAAAAACACAAGTTCAAAGTTGACATTCTGATTAATCGACTTGACCAAAATTATCATTCGAGAGTCATACATTTGAAAAATCCTGTAGAAATCTTAACTAAAACAAAAGATTTGAAACGATGCGAAACGAATATGACGACAGTTATGATTAGAAAACAATTGTATAGCATGCAGTTTGTGCCAGGCAAAGAGAGTTCTTCGGATTTCTGTGAGAAGTTCGAGGAAGTTATTCGAAGTTATGAAAACATCTCTGGTGCAAACTCTCTCTCTGAAGAGGAGAAACGGGACACATTCTATAATGCCATCATGGCCACAGCTCCTGAAGTACAGTCGATAGAGTTCGTAACCAGGAATACGACCGGTAAAGGTCTAAGTTACGAAGAACTTAAGAAATTTCTAATGCAGGCTGAAGCTAATAAAAAACAAACGGGTGTAGAAACGAGAGCTGCGTTTGCAATTAAACGAGATCCAAAGGATCGATGCTTTGAATGTGATGACTTCGGTCATCATAGTCGTGAATGTTCCTATAAAGGAACTGGTCTCCGAAAATGTTACGAGTGTAATCAATTCACGACTCATAAAGCCAACGGTTGCCCACAACGAAGTGCACGACTGAATAAGGGACGTAGCGCATCATTCGGACGAAGCCGAAGTTTTGCAAGAGGGAACGACAGATATGGGAAGTCCCAAGATTTCCAGAAAGATAAACGACAGTTTCTGAAGCGAAGGAACGACAGTCCAAAAGATTATGAATCAAAGAGGCCAAAATACCACAACAACAGAGGTCGAGGTAGCCGCAAAAACTTCCCTAAATATTCACACCCATCCAAGCAATACAAAGCCGCAAGTAGGAAGTCAGGTGATACGAAGGTAAACAGAGGTAAGGTACTTTTGACTGATACAATTTATAGAACAAACAACTGTCATGCACCCAGTAAACCCAGTTATAATATGAATGAAATGCTCGATGAGTATAAAAGCGAATATTGTGATCAAGGTAAATTAGTTGCTAAATTTCTAGCTGATTCTGGCGCGACCGAACATATAACAAACTCAAAAATAATTTTTAGAACGTTTAACGAGGGAAACTGCGGAGTTATTAAATGCGCCAATAAAAATTCCTTAGCCGACTTGAAAACGGAGGGAGAGGGTGTAATTAAAGTAACGTTAGACAATGGTCAGGTTTTTGAGGTTGATAAGGTAATTTGTGCGGAATCTCTCTCCGACAACTTATTGTCATTGAGAAGATTTGCTGAAATGGGGTTAAGTATTTACTTAGATAACGAAAAGATAGATATTTTTGATCCAATTTCTAACGAATCATTTATAACGGGTGTATATAATAAACCTTATTGGATTATTGAACTTGAAATGAATAAAAATAGACTTGATGAAGTTAACGACAGTAAGAAAATACTTAATAAACGAATTGTAGCATATCTGGCAAACAATATTGGAGCAACTGGAAACGAGGCAAGATATAAGACACGAAGTGTTACGACGCGAGAAAGTTTAATATTAAATAATTCAAATTCGAATAGTATCAATAAAATAAAAAAGGAGAAAGTAAAAAATGAGAGTGCCGTATCTGAACGTGACACAATAGTAAAGACAGTACAAAACGATTTGTTAAACGATAGTAATGAAAAGATTTGTGAGGAAAATCAAAAGTCCAATGTTGAACAGAAAATCATATATGAACATTCAAATTTCGATACTACTATTTGGGATAGAAAATTAAACGATATTGATGAATTGCCAATCATTGAAATACCTGATAACGAGTCGCCATTCAGTGGGAAATATCATAAATTCAATAGAAATAACAAAGCAATGCTCTGGCATGTTAGATTAGGTCATGCATCCTTAAGTTATCTTAAAAGTTTACAGAAAAAGTTTCCTAATAACAAAAAATTACAGGAGGCAATCTTTGACGAAGCAAATTTAGACTGTGAAGTTTGCTTGATATAAAAATTTAATAAACTACCTTTTAGTACGACACGTAGACGAGCGACTGAACCTTTACAAATTATTCACTCAGATACAATGGGGCCTATAAATCCACCCACTCACCCCAAAAGGTACAGGTTTGTTTCGGTTTTTATTGATGATTTTTCACGACTTGGCATGGCTTATCCTATGAAAAGTAAAAGCGATACCGGTTATTGTTTTGAAGCCTTTGTACGAAGTGCTCGAAATTTACTGGGTCGAGATGCAAAGGTATGTTATTTAAGATCAGATCAGGGAACGGAGTATATGGGAGGCTATACTGTTGAAGTTGTAAATAAACTGGAAGTAGAACAACAATTTTCTAGTCCTGATACTCCTGAGCACAACGGGGTAGCAGAACGCTTTAACCAAACCATTCAAAAAAAGGTTAGAACATATATGTACGATGCGAAATTTCCAGAAAACATGTGGGATCTAGCTTTAAACGCGGCGGTTTATGCTTATAATAGAACTCCACATAAGTCCAACGACATGATCACACCCATGAATAAGTTCGCTCAACATCACAACTATGATTTAAATCAACTAAGACGATTTGGTTGTTTGGCATATATTAAGGTACAACGCAAGACAGGGCCTAAGTTTAGATATGAAGGACGACGTGTGATACAAGTTACTGGTTACGCCTACTGGTTATCAATTGTTGAAACCAGAGGAAGGTAAATTTTATGAAAGTCGAGACGTAAAATTTAACGAAAAGCTAGTTTACGGTGATAAATATGAACGAGATAGTATTAAAAATTGGCCAGTCGAAGAAAACACAATAAATAAAGACAGTTGGTTTATTAAATTTACAGATGAAAATACGAGTTGTGGGGAATTGTTAAAAACGGAGGGAGAATTATTAAGAAAACGACGGGGACGACCGCGGAAAAATATAACAAATAAAGATGTGAACGAAAAGAGTAATTGCGCAAAAAATAATGAAATAAATGATTTGAGTATTCCTAAAGGACTTAACGATAATGAATTAGAAGGTAAACTTTTGTTTGCTGCAAAATTGAACGATGAGTATGATAACACAATAGAAAAATTCGAAGACGAGTTGTACATGCACTGCTTGCTAAAATAAGTCAAGATCCTACTTCATATAAACAGGCAATGCAATCGGAAGATGTAATGTTGTGGAAAGATGCGATTAAGAGTGAATTAGAATCAATGATTAAAAACGAAGTGTGGGAAATTATTCAAAGACCTGAAGCAGGACGCAACAGTGGGGAACCTAATATTATTGATTCACGTTGGGTATTTAAGAAAAAAATTGAAAAAGACGGTAACATAAAATTCAAAGCTAGATTAGTAATTCGAGGGTTTAAAGATAAAAACGTTTGAGTTAAAAGAAACATATGCTCCAGTTTCTAGATTACCGCTTGTACGATCTGTGATCTCCGTAATAAATAAATACGATCTGATTGTATGTCAATTAGATGTTAAAACCGCCTTTTTGAACGGTACCATAGACGAAGAGATTTATATGGAAATTCCTGATGGGGTTCAAATCTCTGAAAACGACAGGAAAAATAAAATTTGTAAAATTAAACGAGCATTGTACGGTTTGAAGATAAGTCCTAAACGATGGAACAAAAGATTTACCGAGGTTAAGCGTTGGTTTAAAAAATAATAATACTGAACCATGTTTATTTACCTGGCGAAACGATGAGAAATTTTTGATTTTACTCCTATACGTAGACGATATATTAATAGCAAGTAACGATGAGAATAAGTTGAACGAAGTGAAAATTAAATTAAAGAGTGAATTTGAAATGACTGATTTGGGTGAACCAAAAGAGTTCTTAGGTATTTCTATTACAAGAGATCGCAAAACTCGAACTATAGTTCTGAGTCAGGAGCGTTACGTTGACAAAATACTAGCTAAATTTGGATTGAGCGATGCTCATCCTCAACGAACCCCTATGGTTACAACTCAAGTTGCCAATAGAGATCGTAAACTCAGAGAACAAGAGCATAACGACGAGATATTACGTATGACTGAAACGAGTGATAATATACCATATCGGGAGGCAGTGGGTAGCTTATTGTATTTGGCAGGCGCGACCCGTCCTGACATTTCATATGCTGTGAACGTCTTGAGTAGGCATCAAGTAAATCCAACAGAAAACGACTGGGAAATGGTTAAGCGGGTGTTTCGTTATCTAAAGGGTACGAAACACTTAGGTTTAACTTATTTATCTAAACAAAACGATTTGCAAGCATATTCTGATGCCAGTTTTGCTGATTGCAAAGGTTCCTTAACGACATGTGGTTATGTTATTCAGTTGTATGGTGATACTGTGACCTGGAAAACACATAAACAGAATTATGTTGCATTATCAACTTGTCAGGCAGAGTATGTTGCGATGAGTGAAGCCTGTCAAGAGTTAGTTGCGATGAATAATTCCTTGAAAAACATTCTGGACAAATCATTCTATCCTATGCAGTTATGGTGCGATAATAAAGCGGCTGAAACCAGTGCACAAACGAGCGGGGGCAATAAATTACGACATATGACAGAAACGCGAGAACATTATGTTAAAGAATGTGTGGACCGGAATTTCGTGAAAATCAGCTGGATATCTTCTAAATATCAAAATGCTGATATATTTACAAAACCACTTTCATTTGAGTTGCATAAACAACTGACAAATAGAATTATGAATGTAATGAGTGATGTTTAACTAATTTTTATACGACTTTTACAGGAGCTAAATCAGAAAATTAGAGGCCATCTTGAGACCAACAGCAATCAGAACGACCGAATTAACGAAAGATGACTGGATGTAATACGATTAATCTGTAACGATAAGTTTATATAATGTTTAAAAACAGTACGATTAGGGTAGTATATTTAGATTTTTTTTATAATACTACATTAGCTGCAATTAGGTATAGAAATTAAGACAAATGATATAGTCGGGAAGGAGTGTTGGAAATATGTAAGTAGTCATACTAGGCCGGTTTCAGGCCAGGAAGTGACGTCACAAGCTGAGCGGAAGCGTGACTTCCGGTTTGAAATGTAATCAGGCTGATAAGGTGAGCGGAAGCGTGACTTCCTGTTTGAAATGTAATCAGGCTGATAAGCCGCTTCCGGTGATAAGACATTTCAAACCGGAAGTCACGTTTCCGCTCAGCGTGTGACGTGTGACGTCACTTCCTAGTGATATAAAACTATAACTGTGAAATCGTTAATTAACATTGGGTCTTCTGTTCTAAGTGTTCATAATATTCACATCTACTGCAGTATGGAAGTTGAAAGATTTTTGTTTGAATTCGGGTATTATGTCACACCTTCACATAAGAAAGAACTTCTGGAGTTAAACGAACGAGTGAAAACCAGAGAAGCAGAAGAAGAACGTATATCTAAGTATGGTAAACATTTCGTCAGCTGCCCATGGTCATCCGATTCAACAGCAGAAGGTCCAGACACCTGTTCCTGCATATTTTGGCAGATAGAACGCGAGAAAATCGAGACGTACGTGAGATCTATTATTGACATGTACCTGTATATTATTTCGCAAGCAGAAAATAAAAACTATTAACATATCTCTTGTATTTTTTATTTCGATTCCCCACGATATTTTTGTTAACGAGCGGAAGCGTAACTTCCCGTTGAAAAAATGTAATCGGTTGAGTGGATAAGTCGCTTCCCATTTTAAATTTTTAATAAAACTGATTAGAAATTACGAAAACAGGAAATTGATAAGCGGTCAGCGTTCACGTACGAAAACAGAAAATTGATAAGCGGTCGGCGTTCCGGAAGCGCGTATTCCGACTGAGTAGATAAGGCGTTTTTCCTTTTCAACCGCAAATTAATATTAATTAATATTAGGTTTGGATATCACCGGGAAACTGATATGAATTGGGGATATAAAAAGTGCAACTGCACAAATAAATTGAGTATTATTGCAACGTTCTAGACGTCACTATTTACGAAACGAATTCGTTTGTGGGTGTGTGTAGTGCTTCTCAACGTAAGTTTTTTTTTTAATTCTATCATTAAAATTATTAATAGAAATAATTTTCAATAGGATCTTGTGTGTAAGTACCCTGACCATTGACCTTTGAGATGGAAAGAGTTGAGATGAATGAAATACTGGGTAGGGATTATGGAATTATTGTTATCGAGGAAGATGAAGTGATTCAGGTTAACCAGGGGGGAGGGGAAAATTTAATTGAACTAAATAATGAGCATGAAATGATTAATGTTGAAGATGAAGTGATTCAGGTTAACGAGGGGGAAGGGGGAAATTTAATTGCACAAAATAATGAGGATGAAGTTATTAATGTTGAAGAGGATAGTGATGATGATGAAGATAATATTGATTTTGGAAATGATGATGATGAGGGGTTTGAAGAGAGTCCGCTCATCGTCAAATACTATAACACGAGACAAATCCTTACATCAGATATCTTCGAAGCAACTCGACGAATGCGTGTTTGCATTGACCGAAATTATTTTACCGTAGATAATTTAAATGTATGTAGGACATGCATTTACAATTATTTAGGGAATTACAATTTCGTGGAAAGAATACCAGAAGTCCACCAAGTTAGATTTCATGCGACATGTCTCACCGCGCATCACCATGCGATATGCGAGTGGTGTGGAATATGTCGCAGGGAATTGTCCAACACAATTTTGGAGGACTTCTGTCCCGAATGTACTACGCATTCGTCGGATTCCATTTATCCCTAGTCAGTAGTTTCGTATAAGTATCGCCACACTCAAACGTAAGTTATTTTTCGTTTCATTTTACCTCCATTTTAAAACTAATACAAAATTATTATTTGATAGATCAGTTTCACCGCCTAAGATACCAAAAGATCAACTAGTTCTGCTAGGCTATTCTATTTAGGCTGTTCTATTATGTATGTTAGGCTATTCTATTTATTCTATATTTAGGGATTTAATTTTGTTTTTGTTAACAAATTAAATTTTATTAGTGGGAATTTTGATTGCTGTTGCTTTTTTAACTTTATTTGAGCGAAAAATTTTAGGGTATATTCAGATTCGTAAGGGGCCAAATAAAGTAGGATTAACTGGTATTTTACAATTACCACAGCATTCGAACGTAAGTTTTTTTTCCCCCCCTCAATTTTGCACTAATAGAAAATTATTATTGATAGATTATTCTACCAATTCAACTCGACATCGACCAGTTCTGCAAGACATCGACCAGTTCTGCAAGACATCGACCAGTTCTGCAAGACATCTACCGCCTAAATCTAATCCAATTCAACATCATTCAGTTCTGCAAGACTACTCTAACAATCCAACAAAGACTTCATACCTGTTCCATATCAACATCGTCGAATTGAACTAGAGAAACATGGAAGACAAGATTGGAGAGGTTAGTGATAACATTGTAAATATTATACGGTTAGCACAAAATGAGCTTTTAAATATTAAGAATGGTGAACCTAAGGAAAAGTGGATCAAAATGATTAAACATAATATTCGTTTAATTATGAACTACTTAAAAAATGGTGAAAATATTAATCATGCTACGAAATTAAAATTACATACGAATTTAGGTCACTTGAAAAGATACAAAAATTTACTCAATAAACTAGGTTCAGGTACAAAAAATCGAAGTGGTAGAGTGAGATGGGAGGAAATAAATTCTACATTTAAATGTAATATTCGTTCAGGCATTATATTAAATATTACTCATATTGATATATATTCATTTTTATCTGATGCATTTACCCTCTTCAAAAGTAGAATTAAAAATGTTTTAAAAAAGTTTAACATTATTAAAGTTAACACCATATTTTGTGGAGAATTTATAAAATCTTCAGGTATTGAACAAATTACTGATTTTAAGTATTTCAACACTAAAAATGAAATAATTAATTTGGGCACTGATTTAAATGAATGGTTTCAAGAATATGTAGTAGAAAAAATTCTTCACAAATTTTCTAACTTTCAGGAGAAAGATTCTGGGTGGGCTTTAAGTAAAATAATAAGTTTAACAGTTAACATTAACAAATTTGAGATGGGAAATGGTGCCTCATCCTTCATTCCAATACCAACGGAGATTATGCGAAAACGTGCATGTATAAATATACGAAACAGTGATGAAGCATGTTTTGCGTGGTCCATTGTTTCAGCTCTTTATCCTACTAGTAATCACCCATGCAGAATTACATCATATCCTCATTATTCAGAAGTTTTAAATATGAATGGCATCGAACTCCCCGTAAAACTTAAAGATATTAATATTTTTGAGAAACAAAATGATATATCCGTTAATGTTTATATTTTAGAACTTATTGTGACACCCATGTCAACATTCTTTGTGACTTTGCCAGCACGCCTTACAAAGAAAAAAGTTGACCAACATGTAAATTTATTAATGATTCAGAATAAGTATTTCCCAAAAATTAATGAATATGAGGTGGAGTCTGACGAAGAGTGTGATGAGATTAAGTATCACTATTGTTGGATAAAGAATCTTTCTGCATTAGTGTCGAAACAATCGAGCAAGCATAATCATAAGATTTTCATTTGCGATCGATGTCTAAATTATTTTCATACAGAGAAAAAATTTCATGACCATTATATTGCATGTACAGAAAAAAATGATTATAAAATTTCTTTTCCACGTTACCGCACTATCGAATTTAAACAATTCATTCAAAAAGAACCTGTACCTTTTGTATTATATGCAGACTTTGAGTCTTTGTTGATTCCTTATAATGATGGCAGCCCACAGTTTACAACTCAAAAGTATCAGATACATAAAACTTTTAGTGCAGGATATTATTTGAAGTGTAATTATGATGACTCGTTGTCTTATTTTAAAAGTTATAGAGGGGAGGATTGTATGGAGTGGTTTAATGATCAGTTGGAAGTAATTGCTCGAGAAATCGAGTTAATAATAAAAAATGTTGTACCAATGGTGAATCCTCCACAGATTGATCGTACTCCAGGTCATACCTGTTGTCATATTTGTGAAAAAATTATTGATCCTAAAGATATTGTTCGTGATCACAACCACCTCACAGGGGAATTCAGGGGCTTTGCGCATAATTACTGCAACCTTGCCTACCAGAAATCATTTATGATTCCAGTAATTTTTCATAATTTTTCTGGATATGACAGTCATTTTATTATAAAGAATTTAGCGAAAAATAGCAAAGTCAGTCTGCTCCCTATTAACAAGGAAAAATACATATCTTTTACTCGAGAAGATAGCGAAACAAAAATAAAATTTCGTTTTATAGATTCTCTAAGATTTTTAGGTGCATCCCTTGAGGAATTAGTATCTACTTTATCCCTAGAAAACTTTCAAATTATTAAAAAAGAATTTAGAGATTTAGATTTTGAAACACTGCAGTTGTTAATGCGAAAAGGTGTGTTTTGCTATGACTATATTGATTGTTGGGAAAAATTGGAGGAGCCTCAGCTTCCACCGATGTCTAAATTTTATAATAAACTAAATGACGTAAACATTACGGAACGTGACTATTTACATGCGAAAACAGTGTGGGATAAATTTTTTATCAAAAATTTAGGTGACTATTCGGACCTATACCTAAAGACTGATGTTTTGCTACTAGCAGATGTCTTTGAGACTTTTCGTGCCAAAGCACACACTACATATGGATTAGATCCAGCTTGGAGCTATACTATGCCTGGATATACATGGCAATGCATGCTCAAATATACAGGGTGTAAACTTGATACCATACAAGACATTGATATGCTCATGTTTATGGAGCAGGGTATACGTGGTGGCATTAGCCAGTGTTGCAACAGATACTCTAAAGCTAATAATAAGTATCTTCCAACATATGATCCCACTCAACCTTCATCCTATATCTTATACCTCGATGTGAATAACCTATACGGATGGGCTATGAGTCAACATCTCCCTTATGGTGGTTTCGAGTGGGTCGATACAAATATCGATGTCACTCAGGTGGCAGATGACTCACCTGTAGGTTATTTTCTCGAGATAGATCTCGAGTACCCAGAAAATATTCATGATAATCATAAAGATCTCCCAATGTGCCCCGAACATACCTGTCCTCCAGGATCTAAATACCCTAAACTCATGACAACTTTACACAACAAAACACATTATGTGATACATTACCGCAATCTTAAACAAGCCCTAGCTAACGGACTAAGACTCATACGGGTACATAGAGTTCTAAAATTCAAGCAATCGGCGTGGCTGAAGCCCTACATAGATCTCAATACTCAACTAAGAGCTCAAGCAAAAACCACCTTTGAGAAAAATTTATATAAATTAGTTATTAATGCTGTATTCGGTAAAACAATGGAAAATGTTCGAAAACATCGTAATGTCAAATTAATAAATAAATGGGAAGGACGTTACGGAGCAAAAAATTTAATAGCATCCCCATTTTTTAAATCTAGAGAAGTATTTGATGAAAATCTTGTAGCTATCGAGTTAAAAAAGTCTAATATAACTTTTAATAAGCCTCTTTACATAGGGCAAGCCATACTAGATATTTCAAAAACATGTGTGTACAACTTTCATTATGATTTTATTATGACAAAATTTCCTAATTCTAAACTCCTTTATACTGATACTGATAGTTTAATTTATGAAATTAACTGTGAGGATGCTTATAAGGAAATTATATATACTCATATCGATAAATTTGATACAAGTGATTACGCACAGGACAATCAATATAACATCCCTAGGAAAAATTGTAAAATTCCGCTAATTCCGGCTAATGAAGGATGAGGCTAATGGAAGTCAAATTAAACAATTTATTGGATTAAGATCTAAAATGTATACTTACGAAATTGAGGGGGGTAAAGTCATTAAAAAATCGAAAGGTATCAAATTTAATATAGTAAAAAATAAAATTAAGTTAAATGATTACCTCGATTGCTTGATGCAAAATAAAAATAAAATTTGCTGTCAACGAATTATTCGTTCTTTTTGTCACAAAATGTATAGTTTAGAGCAAACCAAAATTGCTTTAAACCCACTGGATGATAAGCATTATCTTATTCCTAACAGTTTTGATACTCTTCCTTGGGGTCACTATTCTATTTCAACCGTATAATATATTATCACTAATCGCAGTATATTGGTGTACTATTCTGCGAGTGTATTGGTATCTAGTGATCTGTTGTATTTTTGAGCATATTTATATCTGGTGGACTGTTTTATTTTATATTATAATTGTAATTTTAATGATGTTCTTCTATATCTTATTATATTATTATATAAGTATCTAACTACATTAATAAATAATTTAACTATTTACATTTTTTTTTATAGAAATAAAACACCAAATATATTTTAAAATACCTTTATTCATCACTAACTAAGTACAAATCATTTAAAATTTTTTGTTTATTGCAGTACAGTAATTCTCTTATACAGTAACTTTCAATACTTCTAGAAATATCGTAGAATGTAGATATTACATCTTCAGGATTTCTTTCCTTACACAAATCTTTTATCATTTTTATAAAATTTTTGTAATAAGTATCAACATGAAGTTTATTTAAATCTTCAATTTTAAATTTAATAAAATTATTATGTGTATTACACAATTCCAACACATTATTTTCTACTAAATATATGGTGACACATCCCTTAGTAATCGAAATCATCTTAATTTCAACATTGGAAATATCGCTAATTACAATATCACCTCGACAAAGAAGTCTAAGATACGACATATCGAAATTTTTAAAATATCCTCCATTTAAAATCCAAGAAATATTTGAGATTAAACTTTCCCATTCATCATCATTAAATATTATATGAGTCACATCGTTAATTTTTATTTTTATTACGGTTTTAAAATTTCTTGAAACACTGAGCCCCACATTCACTTCAAACCCACTATTTTCACATGAAAATATTGAGCCAAGTATAAAGTAACGATCCTCTTCTTTAAAGTTAAGTGTTGGGAGGTTGGCGGTGGTTGCGGCGTCAACTGTGTTGGTAGACGAGGTACTAGCAGCAGCGGTATTAATTTCTTGCAGAAATGTATTTATTTCATCATCTGTAGTTGACGATAACGGAGGTGGAGGTGGAGGAGAAATGTTAAATAATTTTTCAACATCAGTCATCTCGACGACTTGACGATTACTGATTAAGTTTCTAGACGTTTGAGGATTTATTCTACAATACATCAGCGACATCTATCCACGAATCATGTTTTTTATCGAAACCAAGCCATCGTACCAAGACTTTACTACCTTTTCTTCTTAAAATTTTCTCCACCAAATAAACGTCAGGATTTGTCACTATTTGAAGCTCCTCATTATAAAACCCCCCCTTGATTGGATTACCATTCATATCTTCTAATAAATATGTTATGGGGTCGGTAATTTGAACTTTCACAATTTTGAATAATTCAGTAGTCCAATTCGGCATATACCCTTTTTCAAAAACATGTTTGGCTTTGCTAATGCGTACTACGTCACCTAACTTAAATTTATGAACACCCGTTGCGACCTTGATGTGACTGTAAATATTTTTTAGAAGATCTTTTTCATTGACAGTTGTCACGTCGCAAGGACGCATATGTATGCTACGATGTTTTTGTTGATTATAATTTTGTACAATTGTAGGTAAGATATCAATCCATTTGTAGGTACCGTTCAAGCTAAAATATTGTAACAATTTTTCTTTTAGGGTACGAATAACTCGTTCCGCGATGGCAGCTTTCATATTGCTGTAAGTGCTGTAATGATTTATTTTGTGTTGTTTCATGAGATTTTGAAAAGTAGCGTTATAAAATTCAGTACCCTGATCCGTTTGTAGATTTTTAGGCTGACGCTTACCTCCTGAAATACCAGCAAATGTTTTACTCACTTCATCTCCGTACTTAGTCTTTAATGGTTTAGCCCATACAAATTTAGAAAAGCAATCGATTACGACTAGAATATATTTAAAGTTTTTATTTTGTGTTGCATAACGGTCCATTTGAGCAAGATCGGCTTGCCAAAGATCATCTAACCCCTTAATAACAGTACGACGCCTAGGAAACTTCCTCCTAATTGGTTTATGAAGTTCTTTTACAAGTTGAACTTTTTCTTTACTGTGTTTGACCATTGTTACTTGTTGTATCACTATTTCTTAATAAAGTGAAAACTTGCAGATCATCCTTTTTATTAGACATATCAAGAGATTTTTTCTTGGATGAACGAGGGGGTTCATTGATAATTCTAATCGATGATTGTAATCGGTTTGTAAGGTCAGAAATTTTAACATTTTGAGCGCTAATCAGTTCATCTAAATGTGATGTATGTGATGCAATCGTCAACTCTAAATCGAGTTTCAAATTCTTCAATTTTTTAATATCTTCAGTACAACCGTCTAATGTATTAGTAAATTTGCTTATAGATTTCATTATTTCTCCTATTGTAAAATCATGCATTTTTATCGTTTTGGAAAACTGTTCGTTTGCTTGCTGTAGTCTTTGAATTTGATTCATTTGCTCTTCCTTTAATCCATCCAGACCATTTTTAAGAGTTCCTTCTAGCATGACAACTTTCTTATTTAACTGTATTATACCTGCATTATTTTGTTTAAATATGTCAGTAGTGCGTTGATGTATTTCACGAGTATGCTCATGCAATTCTTGATGACTCACCATAATGTTTTTAGCTTGAAGTATGGCGGTTTCCATTTGACCTTTAGTAACAGCATCATAATCATTAATAGCATCTTTCACCGAAACAATCCGTCTATCTTTAACGGAAATATAGGTCGGAGTGGCGTTAAATATCTCGTCCATTCTTTCAAGTTTTTCTTTAATATCATGAAGGGTGTTTAAGGTAGGATTATTCGTTACAATCTTCTGCCGCTTAGCTACACGTCCAAACTTATCAACACCCATTATGAAACTGATACCGCTTGATACGTATAATTTTTATTTAATATATTGGTTTTTTAAAGTGCTAAGTTCTTTCTCCAACTTATGAATTTGGTGAGATAAAACTTCCTCTATGATTTCAAACCGTTTACGTGCATTTGTCCTGTCATCTTCTACATCACGCTCAAATTTCAAAACTAATTCTTTAAAATCAGTACAGTTATGGTCTTTGAACGTTTTTAAAGTTTCCTTCAATTCTGCATTTAATTTCATGTTTTCTTCACGTAATTTGATTATCTTATGATCAATAAATTGAGAATCAGTCAAAAAACTTTTTATTTCCATTATTTTCTTTTCGAAAATTTCACGCATTCTATCCAACTGAGCTAATGTAACTACATCGTACTGATCTACACCATCTTGCACGTCAACAACCCTTCTACCCCTAACAGTAAAATAGGTTGATGTAATTTGTGGAACCTCTTCAATTTTATTAAGTCTTTGATGAATTCTACTCAACGATATCTCTGTTGTATCAAGTCTTTGATTGAGCCCCTTCAACGATATTTCTGAATAATTAAATCCTTCACGGAACTTTTTCAACGATTTTCCTGCTGCCGTAGCAGTACATCCAAACTTATCAACAGTCATCATTGAACTAATATATAATCTTAGCTTCTTTTAGCTCTTCTATAATTGAAGCAATCTCGTTATTGTGAGAGGTATTTCCAGCATACTTAGAGGCAACCAGTAACCTTAATCGATCAACAAGTTCATTAACGTCATCCCAAAAAACATATTCAATTGGTTTATCATTATATGACATCATCGTTTTACCTTCCTTCTTAGATTTCCTGTTCATCTTACCTTCTTTCCTAGATATCCTATTCATCTTACCCCCCTTCTTAGATTTTCTACTACCTACATTCATATATTTCGAGCCGTTATTCTCAGTTTTAGATGCCATTTTGAGAATCTTTTTATATTGATTCGCTTCATTTTTAGAATAACCATCCGGATCAGGATTTTCCAAAAATAATAACTTGTACAATCCTTGCGTAGCGTTAAAATTCTTATCACCAATCAAAATATTACCAGTTTTCTTTTCGAAATCTATCTTTGTGTTTCCAAAAGTCCATGTAGACGTAAGATCATTGTACTGAGGAGCGTTATGTGCAACATTTCTATCCTTCATCAACACCATTTTAATATACGGTTTAGAAATTTCAGGATATTGATCTAAATATGAATCTAGTATATTTTCTTGGAAATAACTAGCGTCATTTGGTAAACTCTCATTAACTTTCTCAGATGCCTCGAAAAACTCTTCTTTTGCGTCTTTAGTCTCATATTGACTTTCTTCTTTTTGCTGTTTCTTTTTAAAGCGCTTCGGTGTTTCAAAGGGACTCGATATTTCTGGAATATTACTGTCCTGTTTCTCAAAGCTTCCTTCAAATGGCTCCTTTTTTATATATGATGAGCTATCACTCTCCTCTTTTGGTTCCTTTTTTATATGAACTCCAGGATCCCTCTCAAGAAGTTGTTTGAGAGGTTTAGTAATCGGGGTAAATAGTCTGTTTACAGTTTCATCTTGTTCAGATCTGCCTAATTTCAAAGCTAAATATTTTTTCCGAACATTATTAACCAAACGTGAAATTTTTCTTTTGTGTAATAGTTCTTTATCAGATGATAGCTTCATAATGACTGCTACTTTAGCTTTATTGATTAGAGCTTTATATATTTATCGAATCCTTGACGATATCGGCCTAGATTTAAATCGAACTCTTTAAAAATCATCAAAGCACCAAATTTATCAGAGTTCCAGCATTCACGACATAGTCGCTTGAATTGATCATACGACATGTCGGGGGATACGTGCTCATCAAAGGCATGTTTCAAATTCACATCATCTTGTTTAAATAACACGATAACATTCGCGTTGTCTCTTATTAATTGCTTTGGGATTTTTGAATAAGTTTGACATAAATAGGCAACGTCGATAGCTTTATGACGACCCATCGAAAAATAAGCGCGCATCTTATCTTGTCGGTCACAGGCAACGTCATCAAAAATAAATATAGAGTTTTCATGAGCCTCCTCAGGATCCATTATTGTTTCATTATCCTTAAAGGATAGGTATTTTACACCTTTAACTTTCTTCAACACTTTCTCCAACAATTGATATTTAGGTTGATACAAAGATTTCGAATAGACATATACGTTTTCGAAACGAAGTCCATTCAAATTAAAAAGCAGTGTTAAGATCGCATTAGTCTTACCACACCCACTAGGACCGCAAAGTATCACTCGAAAACAATTTGGTAATAATTTGCTGTGTTTATAATGCACATTTTGCTCGATAAAATCCAAATTTTCGATAGGTAATTGTACACTTTGTTTGATGAAACGCATGTTACTACCTTCATACACATTTATCTTTTGATCTTTATATAAATCTTAACAATGCTCGAGTTTATATATAGGTGTATATGTCATTAAAATTCATTTCAATGCTGATACCTGAACACGAAGGTTGTGGGTTAATAAACTCTGCAATTAATAATTTACCTGTGGAATTACACTTGCCTGGTTATCAGTTTTGTGGACCTGGAACTAAACTTGCTAAAAGGCTTGCTAGAGGAGATAAAGGTCTAAATGCTCTTGATGTAGCATGTAAAAAGCACGATATTGCATACTCCCAAAATCAATCGTTAGAGGACCGGCATAAAGCTGATTGGGAATTAGAAAACCGTGCTTGGGAAAGAGTTAAGTCGAAAGACGCTAGTTTATCTGAACGTGCTAACGCTTGGTTGGTCACTACAGGATTGAAAATTAAGCGAAAAATGGGTATGGGTGATACTTCAATAAAGGAACGGAAGAATGGTAGAAAACGTAAACATGGTATGTGTAATAAACTATCAATGAGAAAGCATGTCCTTACACCCGTGAAAACGTTACTACGTAAAGGTGGTGAAATAAATGAGAAAAATTTAAAAAAAATCTCTCTCACTGCGTTACGTGCAGCGCGAGCAGCTGTTAGAAAAGTTGGAGGTAAACGAAAAATTCGCATCCCACGCATTATACCATTCGAAAGCAAATCTGGAGGATTGTTACCATTATTACCCATTTTTGCGGCACTTGGTGCTCTTGGTTCTCTCACAGGCGGTGCAAGCTCTGTTGCCAAAACTATTATTGATGCAAAAAATGCTAAGAAAAAGTTAGCAGAAGATCAACGTCATAACAAAGCTATGGAAGAGGTTGGTAAAGCAGGATCAGGGATCTACCTTCGAAAGACACCACGAGGATTCGGACTATATTTAAAAAAACAGTCA
Source organism: Cryptocephalus moraei (assembly GCA_946251905.1). Lineage (NCBI taxonomy): Eukaryota > Metazoa > Arthropoda > Insecta > Coleoptera > Chrysomelidae > Cryptocephalus > Cryptocephalus moraei. Next base: position 107,875 of record CAMIUK010000062.1, read on the forward strand.
AAAAACTACCAGTGAAGCTACCCAACAGGGCACTGTACGATCATGAAATTGAAAAATTTGCAAATAAATTACATATACCTCATTTTCGTGGCGTGTTTATGCGTGACACGCTTCCCAAATCTCCAAAAGGAAATGAGAGTGCTGTAGTTAATTTAGATTTAATGAAAAATGCTGGTACTAATTGGGTAGCTTATAAGAAACGAGGAAATTTTGTAAAATATTTTGATAGTTTTGGTAATCTGAAACCTCCTAAAGAACTAGCCGACTACTTTGGAGATAAAGCGAAAATATTTTATAATAGAGATGTTTATCAGACTGGTGGAATTCGATGTGGACATTTGTGCTTGGAATTTCTCTATAAAGGGAGGTAATTCACCTGAATTATGTCAGTCATGTCTGTCATATTCACGTTAAAAAGTCATAGTTCAATACTTTCTATAGATCTCTCTTCCCCGATATATTTAGATGCTGATCATCAATACGGATTAGCACTGCTTGGATTTCATTCCTATAATACAATACCGAACATTGAGGAGGGTACTAAATTCCATTATATAGATAAGAATAAAAAATCACAGTTCGTGCTGATACCTGCAGGAGCATACGAACTAACGGATATCTCCAATTATCTTAAAAAAAATTTTCAAAATAATGAAGATATATTTTTTTTGAGATCGAACAACAACACTTTGAAGGTTGAAATCTTCCACCGTGACTATGATATTGATTTTCGCGATAGTTCTCTTGGACAGCTACTAGGATTCTCAAAAAAGATTCTGAAGGCTGGAGAGGTGCACGAGTCTGATTTACCTGTGAATATCGTGAAAGTAAGACTTATCCACATAGACAGTAATATTACGGGTGGTGCCAATTACGCCGGTAGACCATCACATACCATATACGAATTCCCCATCAACGACGATCCTGGGTTCGCTATTGACGAAATACCAAAAAACTTACTTTACTTGCCAGTCATTCGCTCGGAAATCAGTAATATTACTTTAAGAGTTCTCGATCAAAATTTTAATCTTGTTAATTTTCGGGGGGAGGAGATATTTATTAGAATAGAATTGAAGAAATGGGTCTGGTGATTAATTATAAAAGTTTAAATGTACCTTACAAACGGTCAGTCGTAATAAAGCGACAACCGCGTAAGATTGGTGGAAAGTTATCTCCTAAAAACGCTGCCTATCTGCAATCTCTCGGCTATGTTCTCGTCCGCTAGCCTGTTTGATGTATTCTCAAACGACATTCAAGATGATACTTCAATTGTTAAGAGTGAACCTCACACTTATCAACCACAACAGGTTCTGCCGGAGTATAAAAATAATGATATTATAGAAATCATTTTGAATCAGGCAGATGTTTTCACTCTAATGTGTGACACTTGTTTAATTATTAATGGAAAATTAACTAAACAAACTGGAACTGGAACTGTAAAACTGATTAATAACGCTGGAGCGTTCTTTTTCAAATCGATATCACTTAACCTCCATAATGTAGAGCTAGATAATACGAAAGAGCCTGGTATTGTAAGTTTGATTAAAGGCTACTTGTGTTACAACTCTGATACAAAAATTCACCTACAATCTGCCGGATGGTGTTACCCAGATACACCTGAAATCAACGGGGATGGAACATTCGAATTGCGAATTCCTCTCTCACATCTCTTAGGTATTATGACTGACTATAAACGAGTAATCTTTGGAAATCAAATGATTCGACTTGTAAGAGCTAGCAACGATGCTAATTGTATGATTGTTAGCACACAAGATACTACAGGAAAACTATCGATAACTAAAATTCAATTGGAAGTAAAACATCTCCAACCTAATGATGATATCAAATACAACCTATTCCAGAGCGTAAAGCGTGACAGTCGAATCCTATTTCCGTTCAGAAAATGGAGTTTACATGAATTACCAAGTCTTGTCACTGGTGCTACGGAAGAATCGTGGTCTATTAAAACTGCATTAGGAGTGGAAGCTCCTCACTACGCTATTATAACATTCCAGGTAGATCGAAAAGATAATGCGTTAAAGGATAATACACTCTTCGATCATTTGAACATTAAGAATATCTCTCTAACATTAAACAGTATGACTTTCCCAGGACCATCCATGCTCCTCAATTTTGAAAAGAATAGCTATAGCAAAGCGCACTCTGCCTACGCAGATTTTTATAATAATTTTATGGGTCGCCCTTTTTCCATAAATGAGGAAAAACGACGTTTATTGGATTTGAAAACATACAAAGATAGAGCCTTATTTGTGATTAACTGTTCACACCGTCCTGCGAGTATCAAAACTCACGTCGTTGACGTTAAGTTATTAATAGAAGCAAGATCGGGTTTTCCCGCCAACACGAGGGTGTACTGCATTCTTATCCACGATTGCATAATGGAACAGCGTCCGTTGAGTGAAATTGTGAGAAAAATCAATTAGTCGACGTCCTGACATTAAAGAATCAACATGTTTCTTGTTGTGGACATTCAAGGGTTTCACCTCACCACCGGATATGTGCTTAAAGAATTATGTATTGTTAAAGGAACTCAAAGTAATTATTTCCTATTTAAACCAAATGTTACGTTTAAATCGTTAAGTGGTAAAGATAAATGTACTGTTAGATATACAGAGGAATATAATGGTTTAAAATTTAATTCTGGTTTTGTCGATTATGCTGAATTAAATGGCATTTTAAAATCACATATGATTGGTGTAGATAGAATATATGTACGAGGAGAAATGAAATGTCGATTTTTAACGAAGAAATTTGAAGAATTGGATATAACAACAGGTACTCTAGTTAACATCGAGAAATTTGATGGCTACAAAGAACTACTTTGTCCTAAAATCAAAAGACCTCAACAGCCATTTTGTTTGAATCATCATTTCACCGTTGGAGTCTGCGCAGTCAACAACTGTCTTATGATAAAGGAATGGATTTATAACAAAATACCTATGTAATAAATACTATTTGAAAAATAAAAACATTTAAAATAGTATTCGATGTTGTTGTTTTTTCTTTCTTTCTTACTACCATTGAGAGATTCCTAACAATATTTCCTAGAAACGTATTATTATTACCTTTTTGTTTGTGGTATCAGTCGGCGTATTCAGTACGTTTAGAAAATCATTTAAATAAGTTAAAAATTTTAAAAAAGCAGCTGGAAATTTACGAAAACTCTCGACAAATGTTTTTAACATTTCATCGTTT
>CAMIUK010000063.1:0-22500 GCA_946251905.1 Cryptocephalus moraei
CATGTGCATGTGCATGTGCATGTGCATGTGCATGTGCATGTGCATGTGCATGTGCATGTGCATGTGCATGTGCATGTGCATGTGCATGTGCATGTGCATGTGCCATGTGCATGTGCATGTGCGATGTGCATGTGCATGTGCATGTGCATGTGCATGTGCATGTGCATGTGCATGTGCATGTGCATGTGCATGTGCATGTGCATGTGCATGTGCATGTGCATGTGCATGTGCATGTGCATGTGCATGTGCATGTGCATGTGCATGTGCATGTGCATGTGCATGTGCATGTGCATGTGCATGTGCATGTGCATGTGCATGTGCATGTGCATGTGCATGTGCATGTGCATGTGCATGTGCATGTGCATGTGCATGTGCATGTGCATGTGCATGTGCATGTGCATGTGCATGTGCATGTGCATGTGCATGTGCATGTGCATGTGCATGTGCATGTGCCATGTGCATTGTGCATGTGCATGTGCCATGTGCATGTGCATGTGCATGTGCATGTGCATGTGCATGTGCATGTGAATGTGCATGTTCATGTGCATGTCATGTGCATGTGTATGTGCATGTGCATGTGCATGTGCATGTGCATGTGCATGTGCATGTCATGTGCATGTGCATGTGCATGTGCATGTGCATGTGCATGTGCATGTGCATGTGCATGTGCATGTTGCATGTGCCATGTGCATGTGCATGTGCATGTGCATGTGCATGTGCCATGTGCATGTGCATGTGCATGTGCATGTGCATGTGCCATGTGCATTGTGCATGTGCATGTGCATGTGCATGTGCATGTGCATGTGCATGTGCATGTGCATGTGCATGTGCATGTGCATGTGCATGTGCATGTGCATGTGCATGTGCATGTGCATGTGCATGTGCATGTGTATGTGCATGTGCATGTGCATGTGCATGTGCATGTGCATGTGCATGTGCATGTGCATGTGCATGTGCATGTGCATGTGCATGTGCATGTGCATGTGCATGTGCATGTGCATGTGCATGTGCATGTGCATGTGCATGTGCATGTGCATGTGCATGTGCATGTGCATGTGCATGTGCATGTGCATGTGCATGTGCATGGCATGTGCATGTGCATGTGCATGTGCATGTGCATGTGCATGTGCATGTGCATGTGCATGTGCATGTGCATGTGCATGTGCATGTGCATGTGCATGTGCATGTGCATGTGCATGTGCATGTGCATGTGCATGTGCATGTGCATGTGCATGTGCATGTGCATGTGCATGTGCATGTGCATGTGCATGTGCATGTGCATGTGCATGTGCATGTGCATGTGCATGTGCATGTGCATGTGCATGTGCATGTGCATGTGCATGTGCATGTGCATGTGCATGTGCATGTGCATGTGCATGTGCATGTGCATGTGCATGTGCATGTGCATGTGCTTGTGCATGAGCATGTGCATGTGCATGTGCATGTGCATGTGCATGTGCATGTGCATGTGCATGTGCATGTGCATGATGTGCATGTGCATGTGCATGTGCATGTGCATGTGCATGTGCATGTGCATGTGCATGTGCATGTGCATGTGCATGTGCATGTGCATGTGCATGTGCATGTGCATGTGCATGGTGCATGTGCATGTGCATGTGCATGTGCATGTGCATGTGCATGTGCATGTGCATGTGCATGTGCATGTGCATGTGCATGTGCATGTGCATGTGCATGTGCATGTGCATGTGCATGTGCATGTGCATGTGCATGTGCATGCTGCATGTGCATGTGCATGTGCATGTGCCATGTGCATGTGCATGTGCATGTGCATGTGCATGTGCATGTGCTTGTGCATGTGCATGTGCATGTGCATGTGCATGTGCATGTGCATGTGCATGTGCATGTGCATGTGCATGTGCATGTGCATGTGCATGTGCATGTGCATGTGCATGTGCATGTGCATGTGCATGTGCATGTGCATGTGATGTGCATGTGCATGTGCATGTGCATGTGCATGTGCATGTGCATGTGCATGTGCATGTGCATGTGCATGTGCATGTGCATGTGCATGTGCATGTGCATGTGCATGTGCATGTGCATGTGCATGTGCATGTGCATGTGCATGTGCATGTGCATGTGCATGTGCATGTGCATGTGCATGTGCATGTGCATGTGCATGTGCATGTGCATGTGCATGTGCATGTGCATGTGCATGTGCATGTGCATGTGCATGTGCATGTGCATGTGCATGTGCATGTGCATGTGCATGTGCATGTGCATGTGCATGTGCATGTGCATGTGCATGTGCATGTGCATGTGCATGTGCATGTGCATGTGCATGTGCATGTGCATGTGCATGTGCATGTGCATGTGCATGTGCATGTGCATGTGCATGTGCATGTGCATGTGCATGTGCATGTGCATGTGCATGTGCATGTGCATGTGCATGTGCATGTGCATGTGCATGTGCATGTGCATGTGCTATGTGGCATGTGCATGTGCATGTGCATGTGCATGTGCATGTGCATGTGCATGTGCATGTGCATGTGCATGTGCATGTGCATGTGCATGTGCATGTGCATGTGCATGTGCATGTGCATGTGTATGTGTATGTGCATGTGCATGTGCATGTGCATGTGCATGTGCATGTGCATGTGCATGTGTATGTGCATGTGCATGTGCATGTGCATGTGCATGTGCATGTGCATGTGCATGTGCATGTGCATGTGCATGTGCATGTGCATGTGCATGTGCATGTGCATGTGCATGTGCATGTGCATGTGCATGTGCATGTGCATGTGCATGTGCATGTGCATGTGCATGTGCATGTGCATGTGCATGTGCATGTGCATGTGCATGTGCATGTGCATGTGCATGTGCATGTGCATGTGCATGTGCATGTGCAGTGCATGTGCATGTGCATGTGATGTGCATGTGCATGTGCATGTGCATGTGCATGTGCATGTGCATGTGCATGTGCATGTGCATGTGCATGTGCATGTGCATGTGCATGCATGTGCATGTGCATGTGCATGTGCATGTGCATGTGCATGTGCATGTGCATGTGCATGTGCATGTGCATGTGCATGTGCATGTGCATGTGCATGTGCATGTGCATGTGCATGTGCATGTGCATGTGCATGTGCATGTGCATGTGCATGTGCATGTGCATGTGCAGTGCATGTGCATGTGCATGTGCATGTGCATGTGCATGTGCATGTGCATGTGCATGTGCATGTGCATGTGCATGTGCATGTGCATGTGCATGTGCATGTGCATGTGCATGTGCATGTGCATGTGCATGTGCATGTGCATGTGCATGTGCATGTGCATGTGCATGTGCATGTGCATGCTAGCATGTGCATGTGCATGTGCATGTGCATGGTGCAAGTGCATGTGCATGTGCATGTGCATGTGCATGTGCATGTGCATGGCATGTGCATGTGCATGTGCATGTGCATGTGCATGTGCATGTGCATGTGCATGTGCATGTGCATGTGCATCGTGTGCATGTGCATGTGCATGTGCATGTGCATGTGCATGTGCATGTGCATGTGCATGTGCATGTGCATGTGCATGTGCATGTGCATGTGCATGTGCATGTGCATGTGCATGTGCTTGTGCATGTGCATGTGCATGTGCATGTGCATGTGCATGTGCATGTGCATGTGCATGTGCATGTGCATGTGCATGTGCATGTGCATGTGCATGTGCATGTGCTGTGCATGTGCATGTGCATGTGCATGTGCATGTGCATGTGCATGTGCATGTGCATGTGCATGTGCATGTGCATGTGCATGTGCATGTGCATGTGCTGTGCATGTGCATGTGCATGTGCATGTGCATGTGCATGTGCATGTGCATGTGCATGTGCATGTGCATGTGCATGTGCATGTGCATGTGCATGTGCATGTGCATGTGCATGTGCATGTGCATGTGCATGTGCATGTGCATGTGCATGTGCATGTGCATGTGCATGTGCATGTGCATGTGCATGTGCATGTGCCATGTGCATGTGCATGTGCATGTGCATGTGCATGTGCATGTGCATGTGCATGTGCATGTGCATGTGCATGTGCATGTGCATGTGCATGTGCATGTGCATGTCATGTGCATGTGCATGTGCATGTGCATGTGCATGTGCATGTGCATGTGCATGTGCATGTGCATGTGCATGTGCATGTGCATGTGCATGTGCATGTGCATGTGCATGTGCATGTGCATGTGCATGTGCATGTGCATGTGCATGTGCATGTGCATGTGCATGTGCATGTGCATGTGCATGTGCATGTGCATGTGCATGTGCATGTGCATGTGCATGTGCATGTGCATGTGCATGTGCATGTGCATGTGCATGTGCATGTGCATGTGCATGTGCATGTGCATGTGCATGTGCATGTGCATGTGCATGTGCATGTGCATGGCATGTGCATGTGCATGTGCATGTGCATGTGCATGTGCATGTGCATGTGCATGTGCATGTGCATGTGCATGTGCATGTGCATGTGCAATGTGCATGTGCATGTGCATGTGCATGTGCATGTGCATGTGCATGTGCATGTGCATGTGCATGTGCATGTGCATGTGCATGTGCATGTGCATGTGCATGGTGCATGTGCATGTGCATGTGCATGTGCATGTGCATGTGCATGTGCATGTGCATGTGCATGTGCATGTGCATGTGCATGTGCATGTGCATGTGCATGTGCATGTGCATGTGCATGTGCATGTGCATGTGCATGTGCATGTGCATGTGCATGTGCATGTGCATGTGCATGTGCATGTGCATGTGCATGTGCATGTGCATGTGCATGTGCATGTGCATGTGCATGTGCATGTGCATGTGCATGTGCATGTGCATGTGCATGTGCATGTGCATGTGCATGTGCATGTGCATGTGCATGTGCATGTGCATGTGCATGTGCATGTGCATTTGCATGTGCATGTGCATGTGGCATGTGCATGTGCATGTGCATGTGCATGTGCATGTGCATGTGCATGTGCATGTGCATGTGCATGTGCATGTGCATGTGCATGTGCATGTGCATGTGCATGTGCATGTGCATGTGCATGTGCATGTGCATGTGCATGTGCATGTGCATGTGCATGTGCATGTGCATGTGCATGTGCATGTGCATGTGCATGTGCATGTGCATGTGCATGTGCATGTGCATGTGCATGGCATGTGCATGTGCATGTGCATGTGCATGTGCATGTGCATGTGCATGTGCATGTGCATGATGTGCATGTGCATGTGCATGTGCATGTGCATGTGCATGTGCATGTGCATGTGCATGTGCATGTGCATGTGCATGTGCATGTGCATGTGCCATGTGCATGTGCATGTGCATGTGCATGTGCATGTGCATGTGCATGTGCATGTGCATGTGCATGTGCATGTGCAATGTGCATGTGCATGTGCATGGTGCATGTGCATGTGCATGTGCATGTGCATGTGCATGTGCATGTGCATGTGCATGTGCATGTGCATGGGCATGTGCATGTGCATGTGCATGTGCATGTGCATGTGCATGTGCATGTGCATGTGCATGTGCATGTGCATGTGCATGTGCATGTGCATGTGCATGTGCATGTGCATGTGCATGTGCATGTGCATGTGCATGTGCATGTGCATGTGCATGTGCATGTGCATGTGCATGTGCATGTGCATGTGCATGTGCATGTGCATGTGCATGTGCATGTGCATGTGCATGTGCATGTGCATGTGCATGTGCATGTGCATGTGCATGTGCATGTGCATGTGCATGTGCATGTGCATGTGCATGTGCATGTGCATGTGCATGTGCATGTGCATGTGCATGTGCATGTGCATGTGCATGTGCATGTGCATGTGCATGTGCATGTGCATGTGCATGTGCATGTGCATGTGCATGTGCATGTGCATGTGCATGTGCATGTGCATGTGCATGTGCATGTGCATGTGCATGTGCATGTGCATGTGCATGTGCATGTGCATGTGCATGTGCATGTGCATGTGCATGTGCATGTGCATGTGCATGTGCATGTGCATGTGCATGTGCATGTGCATGTGCATGTGCATGTGCATGTGCATGTGCATGTGCATGTGCATGTGCATGTGCATGTGCATGTGCATGTGCATGTGCATGTGCATGTGCATGTGCATGTGCATGTGCATGTGCATGTGCATGTGCATGTGCATGTGCATGTGCATGTGCATGTGCATGTGCATGTGCATGTGCATGTGCATGTGCATGTGCATGTGCATGTGCATGTGCATGTGCATGTGCATGTGCATGTGCATGTGCATGTGCATGTGCATGTGCATGTGCATGTGCATGTGCATGTGCATGTGCATGTGCATGTGCATGTGCATGTGCATGTGCATGTGCATGTGCATGTGCATGTGCATGTGCATGTGCATGTGCATGTGCATGTGCATGTGCATGTGCATGTGCATGTGCATGTGCATGTGCATGTGCATGTGCATGTGCATGTGCATGTGCATGTGCATGTGCATGTGCATGTGCATGTGCATGTGCATGTGCATGTGCATGTGCATGTGCATGTGCATGTGCATGTGCATGTGCATGTGCATGTGCATGTGCATGTGCATGTGCATGTGCATGTGCATGTGCATGTGCATGTGCATGTGCATGTGCATGTGCATGTGCATGTGCATGTGCATGTGCATGTGCATGTGCATGTGCATGTGCATGTGCATGTGCATGTGCATGTGCATGTGCATGTGCATGTGCATGTGCATGTGCATGTGCATGTGCATGTGCATGTGCATGTGCATGTGCATGTGCATGTGCATGTGCATGTGCATGTGCATGAGCATGTGCATGTGCATGTGCATGTGCATGTGCATGTGCATGTGCATGTGCATTGCTGTGGCATGTGCATGTGCATGTGCATGTGCATGTGCATGTGCATGTGCATGTGCATGTGCATGTGCATGTGGCATGTGCATGTGCATGTGCATGTGCATGTGCATGTGCATGTGCATGTGCATGTGCATGTGCATGTGATGTGGCATGTGCATGTGCATGTGCATGTGCATGTGCATGTGCATGTGCATGTGCATGTCATGTGCATGATGCATGTGCACGTGCATGTGCATGTGCATGTGCATGTGCATGTGCAAGTGCAGTGCATGTGCATGTGCATGTGCATGTGCATGTGCATGTGCATGGTGCACGTGCATGTGCATGTGCATGTGCATGTGCACGTGCATGTGCACGTGCATGTGCATGTGCATGTGCATGTGCAAGTGCATGTGCACTGTGCATGTGCATGTGCATGTGCAAGTGGTGGTGCGATGTGCATGTGCATGTGCATGTGCATGTGCATGTGCAAGTGCATGTGCATGTGCATGTGCATGTGCATGTGCATGTTGCATGTGCATGTGCATGTGCATGTGCATGTGCATGTGCATGTGCATGTGCATGTGCATGTGCATGTGCATGTGCATGTGCATGTGCATGTGCATGTGCATGTGCATGTGCCATTGTGCATGTGCATGCATGTGCATGTGCATGTGCATGGTGGCATGTGCAGTGAGTGCATGTGCATGTGCATGTGCACGTGCATGTGCATGTGCATGTGCATGTGCTGTGCATGTGCATGTGCATGTGCATGTGCATGTGCATGTGCATGTGCATGTGCATGTGCATGTGCATGTGCATGTGCATGTGCATGTGCATGTGCATGTGCATGTGCATGTGCATGTGCATGCATGTGCATGTGCATGTGCATGTGCATGTGCATGTGCATGTGCAATGTGCATGTGCATGTGCATGTGCATGTGCATGTGCATGTGCATGTGCATGTGCTGTGCATGTGCATGTGCATGTGCATGTGCATGTGCATGTGCATGTGCATGTGCATGTGCATGTGCATGTGCATGTGCATGTGCATGTGCATGTGCATGTGCTGTGCATGTGCATGTGCATGTGCATGTGCATGTGCATGTGCATGTGCAATGTGCATGCATGTGCATGTGCATGTGCATGTGCATGTGCATGTGCATGTGCATGTGCATGTGCATGTGCATGTGCATGTGCATGTGCATGTTGCATGTGCATGTGCATGTGCATGTGCATGTGCATGTGCATGTGCATGTGCATGTGCATGTGCATGTGCATGTGCATGTGCTGTGCATGTGCATGTGCATGTGCATGTGCATGTGCATGTGCATGTGCATGTGCATGTGCATGTGCATGTGCATGTGCATGTGCATGTGCATGTGCATGTGCATGTGCATGTGCAATGTGCATGTGCATGTGCATGTGCATGTGCATGTGCATGTGCATGTGCATGTGCATGTGCGATGTGCATGTGCATGTGCATGTGCATGTGCATGTGCATGTGCATGTGCATGTGCATGTGCATGTGCATGTGCATGTGCATGTGCATGTGCATGTGCATGTGCATGTGCATGTGATGTGCATGTGCATGTGCATGTGCATGTGCATGTGCATGTGCATGTGCATGTGCATGTGCATGTGCATGTGCATGTGCATGTGCATGTGCATGTGCATGTGCATGTGCATGTGCATGTGCATGTGCATGTGCATGTGCATGTGCATGTGCATGTGCATGTGCATGTGCATGTGCATGGTGCATGTGCATGTGCATGTGCATGTGCATGTGCATGTGCATGTGCATGTGCATGTGCATGTGCATGTGCATGTGCATGTGCATGTGCATGTGCATGTGCATGTGCATGTGCATGTGCATGTGCATGTGCATGTGCATGTGCATGTGCATGTGCATGTGATGTGCATGTGCATGTGCATGTGCATGTGCATGTGCATGTGCATGTGCATGTGCATGTGCATGTGCATGTGCATGTGCATGTGCATGTGCATGTGCATGTGCATGTGCATGTGCATGTGCATGTGCATGTGCATGTGCATGTGCATGTGCATGTGCATGTGCATGTGCATGTGCATGTGCATGTGCATGTGCATGTGCATGTGCATGTGCATGTGCATGTGCATGTGCATGTGCATGTGCATGTGCATGTGCATGTGCATGTGCATGTGCATGTGCATGTGCATGTGCATGTGCATGTGCATGTGCATGTGCATGTGCATGTGCATGTGCATGTGCATGTGCATGTGCATGTGCATGTGCATGTGCATGTGCATGTGCATGTGCATGTGCATGTGCATGTGCATGTGCATGTGCATGTGCATGTGCATGTGCATGTGCATGTGCATGTGCATGTGCATGTGATGGCATGTGCATGTGCATGTGCATGTGCATGTGCATGTGCATGTGCATGTGCATGTGCATGTGCATGTGCATGTGCATGTGCATGTGCATGTGCATGTGCATGTGCATGTGTGCATGTGCATGTGCATGTGCATGTGCATTGTGCATGTGCATGTGCATGTGCATGTGCATGTGCATGTGCATGTGCATGTGCATGTGCATGTGCATGTGCATGTGCATGTGCATGTGCATGTGCATGTGCATGTGCATGTGCATGTGCATGTGCATGTGCATGTGCATGTGCATGTGCATGTGCATGTGCATGTGCATGTGCATGTGCATGTGCAATGTGCATGTGCATGTGCATGTGCATGTGCATGTGCATGTGCATGTGCATGTGCATGTGCATGTGCATGTGCATGTGCATGTGCATGTGCATGTGCATGTGCATGTGCATGTGCATGTGCATGTGCATGTGCATGTGCATGTGCATGTGCATGTGCATGTGCATGTGCATGTGCATGTGCATGTGCATGTGCATGTGCATGTGCATGTGCATGTGCATGTGCATGTGCATGTGCATGTGCATGTGCATGTGCATGTGCATGTGCATGTGCATGTGCATGTGCATGTGCATGTGCATGTGCATGTGCATGTGCATGTGCATGTGCATGTGCATGTGCATGTGCATGTCTGGCATGTGCATGTGCATGTGCATGTGCATGTGCATGTGCATGTGCATGTGCATGTGCATGTGCATGTGCATGTGCATGTGCATGTGCATGTGCATGTGCATGTGTGCATGTGCATGTGCATGTGCATGTGCATGTGCATGTGCATGTGCATGTGCATGTGCATGTGCATGTGCATGTGCATGTGCATGTGCATGTGCATGTGCATGTGCATGTGCATGTGCATGTGCATGTGCATGTGCATGTGCATGTGCATGTGCATGTGCATGTGCATGTGCATGTGCATGTGCATGTGCATGTGCATGTGCATGTGCATGTGCATGTGCATGTGCATGTGCATGTGCATGTGCATGTGCATGTGCATGTGCATGTGCATGTGCATGTGCATGTGCATGTGCATGTGCATGTGCATGTGCATGTGCATGTGCATGTGCATGTGCATGTGCATGTGCATGTGCATGTGCATGTGCATGTGCATGTGCATGTGCATGTGCATGTGCATGCATGTGCATGTGCATGTGCATGTGCATGTGCATGTGCATGTGCATGTGCATGTGCATGTGCATGTGCATGTGCATGTGCATGTGCATGTGCATGTGCATGTGACATGTGCATGTGCATGTGCATGTGCATGTGCATGTGCAATGTGCATGTGCATGTGCATGTGCATGTGCATGTGCATGTGCATGTGCATGTGCATGTGCATGTGCATGTGCATGTGCATGTGCATGTGCATGTGCATGTGCATGTGCATGTGCATGTGCATGTGCATGTGCATGTGCATGTGCATGTGCTGTGCATGTGCATGTGCATGTGCATGTGCATGTGCATGTGCATGTGCATGTGCATGTGCATGGCATGTGCATGTGCATGTGCATGTGCATGTGCATGTGCATGTGCATGTGCATGTGCATGTGCATGTGCATGTGCATTGTGCATGTGCATGTGCATGTGCATGGCATGTGCATGTGCATGTGCATGTGGCATGTGCATGTGCATGTGCATGTGCATGTGCATGTGCATGTGCATGTGCATGTGCATGTGCATGTGCATGTGCATGTGCATGTGCATGTGCATGTGCATGTGCATGTGCATGTGCATGTGCATGTGCATGTGCATGTGCATGTGCATGTGGCATGTGCATGTGCATGTGCATGTGCATGTGCATGTGCATGTGCATGTGCATGTGCATGTGCATGTGCATGTGCATGTGCATGTGCATGTGCATGTGCATGTGCATGTGCATGTGCATGTGCATGTGCATGTGCATGTGCATGTGCATGTGCATGTGCATGTGCATGTGCATGTGCATGTGCATGTGCATGTGCTTGTGCATGTGCATGTGCATGTGCAATGTGCATGTGCATGTGCATGTGCATGTGCATGTGCATGTGCATGTGCATGTGCATGTGCATGTGCATGTGCATGTGCATGTGCATGTGCATGTGCATGGCATGTGCATGTGCATGTGCATGTGCATGTGCATGTGCATGTGCATGTGCATGTGCATGTGCATGTGCATGTGCATGAGCATGTGCATGTGCATGTGCATGTGCATGTGCATGTGCATGTGCATGTGCATGTGCATGTGCATGTGCATGTGCATGTGCATGTGCATGTGCATGTGCATGTGCATGTGCATGTGCATGTGCATGTGAGCATGTGCATGTGCATGTGCATGTGCATGTGCATGTGCATGTGCATGTGCATGTGCATGTGCATGTGCATGTGCATGTGCATGTGCATGTGCATGTGCATGTGCATGTGCATGTGCATGTGCATGTGCATGTGCATGTGCATGTGCATGTGCATGTGCATGTGCATGTGCATGTGCATGTGCATGTGCATGTGCATGTGCATGTGCATGTGCATGTGCATGTGCATGTGCATGTGCATGTGCATGTGCATGTGCATGTGCATGTGCATGTGCATGTGCATGTGCATGTGCATGTGCATGTGCATGTGCATGTGCATGTGCATGTGCATGTGCATGTGCATGTGCATGTGCATGTGCATGTGCATGTGCATGTGCATGTGCTGCATGTGCATGTGCATGTGCATGTGCATGTGCATGTGCATGTGCATGTGCATGTGCATGTGCATGTGCATGTGCTATGTGCATGTGCATGTGCATGTGCATGTGCATGTGCATGTGCATGTGCATGTGCATGTGCATGTGCATGTGCATGTGCATTGTGCATGTGCATGTGCATGTGCATGTGCATGTGCATGTGCATGTGCATGTGCATGTGCATGTGCATGTGCATGTGCATGTGCATGTGCATGTGCATGTGCATGTGCATGTGCATGTGCATGTGCATGTGCATGTGCATGTGCATGTGCATGTGCATGTGCATGTGCATGTGCATGTGCATGTGCATGTGCATGTGCATGTGCATGTGCATGTGCATGTGCATGTGCATGTGCATGTGCATGTGCATGTGCATGTGCATGTGCATGTGCATGTGCATGTGCATGTGCATGTGCATGTGCATGTGCATGTGCATGTGCATGTGCATGTGCATGTGCATGTGCATGTGCATGTGCATGTGCATGTGCATGTGCATGTGCATGTGCATGTGCATGTGCATGTGCATGTGCATGTGCATGTGCCATGTGCATGTGCATGTGCATGTGCATGTGCATGTGCATGTGCATGTGCATGTGCATGTGCATGTGCATGTGCATGTGCATGTGCATGTGGCATGTGCATGTGCATGTGCATGTGCATGTGATGTGCATGTGCATGTGCATGTGCATGTGCATGTGCATGTGCATGTGCATGTGCATGTGCATGTGCATGTGCATGTGCATGTGCATGTGCATGTGCATGTGCATGTGCATGTGCATGTGCATGTGCATGTGCATGTGCATGTGCATGTGCATGTGCATGTGCATGTGCATGTGCATGTGCATGTGCATGTGCATGTGCATGTGCATGTGCATGTGCATGTGCATGTGCATGTGCATGTGCATGTGCATGTGCATGTGCATGTGCATGTGCATGTGCATGTGCATGTGCATGTGCATGTGCATGTGCATGTGCATGTGCATGTGCATGTGCATGTGCATGTGCATGTGCATGTGCATGTGCATGTGCATGTGCATGTGCATGTTGCATGTGCATGTGCATGTGCATGTGCATGTGCATGTGTGCATGTGCATGTGCATGTGCATGTGCATGTGCATGTGCATGTGCATGTGCATGTGCATGTGCATGTGCATGCATGTGCATGTGCATGTGCATGTGCATGTGCATGTGCATGTGCATGTGCATGTGCATGTGCATGTGCATGTGCATGTGCATGTGCATGTGCATGTGCATGTGCATGTGCATGTGCATGTGCATGTGCATGTGCATGTGCATGTGCATGTGCATGTGCATGTGCATGTGCATGTGCATGTGCATGTGCATGTGCATGTGCATGTGCATGTGCATGTGCATGTGCATGTGCATGTGCATGTGCATGTGCATGTGCATGTGCATGTGCATGTGCATGTGCATGTGCATGTGCATGTGCATGTGCATGTGCATGTGCATGTGCATGTGCATGTGCATGTGCATGTGCATGTGCATGTGCATGTGCATGTGCATGTGCATGGGCATGTGCATGTGCATGTGCATGTGCATGTGCATGTGCATGTGCATGTGCATGTGCATGTGCATGTGCATGTGCATGTGCATGTGCATGTGCATGTGCATGTGCATGTGCATGTGCATGTGCATGTGCATGTGCATGTGCATGTGCATGTGCATGTGCATGTGCATGTGCATGTGCATGTGCATGTGCATGTGCATGTGCATGTGCATGTGCATGTGCATGTGCATGTGCATGTGCATGTGCATGTGCATGTGCATGTGCATGTGCATGTGCATGTGCATGTGCATGTGCATGTGCATGTGCATGTGCATGTGCATGTGCATGTGCATGTGCATGTGCATGTGCATGTGCATGTGCATGTGCATGTGCATGTGCATGTGCATGTGCATGTGCATGTGCATGTGCATGTGCATGTGCATGTGCATGTGCATGTGCATGTGCATGTGCATGTGCAATGTGCATGGTGCATGTGCATGTGCATGTGCATGTGCATGTGCATGTGCATGTGCATGTGCATGTGCATGTGCATGTGCATGTGCATGTGCATGTGAATGTGCATGTGCATGTGCATGTGCATGTGCATGTGCATGTGCATGTGCATGTGCATGTGCATGTGCATGTGCATGTGCATGTGCATGTGCATGTGCATGTGCATGTGCATGTGCATGTGCATGTGCATGTGCATGTGCATGTGCATGTGCATGTGCATGTGCATGTGCTTGTGCATGTGCATGTGCATGTGCATGGATGTGCATGTGCATGTGCATGTGCATGTGCATGTGCATGTGCATGTGCATGTGCATGTGCATGTGCATGTGCATGTGCATGTGCATGTGCATGTGCATGTGCATGTGCATGTGCATGTGCATGTGCATGTGCATGTGCATGTGCATGTGCATGTGCATGTGCATGTGCATGTGCATGTGCATGTGCATGTGCATGTGCATGTGCATGTGCATGTGCATGTGCATGTGCATGTGCATGTGCATGTGCATGTGCATGTGCATGTGCATGTGCATGTGCATGGCATGTGCATGTGCATGTGCATGTGCATGTGCATGTGCATGTGCATGTGCATGTGCATGTGCATGTGCACATGTGCATGTGCATGTGCATGTGCATGTGCCATGTGCATGTGCATGTGCATGTGCATGTGCATGTGCATGTGCATGTGCATGTGCATGTGCATGTGCATGTGCATGTGCATGTGCATGTGCATGTGCATGTGCATGTGCATGTGCATGTGCATGTGCATGTGCATGTGCATGTGCATGTGCATGTGCATGTGCATGTGCATGTGCATGTGCATGTGCATGTGCATGTGCATGTGCATGTGCATGTGCATGTGCATGTGCATGTGCATGTGCATGTGCATGTGCATGTGCATGTGCATGTGCATGTGCATGTGCATGTGCATGTGCATGTGCATGTGCATGTGCATGTGCATGTGCATGTGCATGTGCATGTGCATGTGCATGTGCATGTGCATGTGCATGTGCATGTGCATGTGCATGTGCATGTGCATGTGCATGTGCATGTGCATGTGCATGTGCATGTGCATGTGCATGTGCATGTGCATGTGCATGTGCATGTGCATGTGCATGTGCATGTGCATGTGCATGTGCATGTGCATGTGCATGTGCATGTGCATGTGCATGTGCATGTGCATGTGCATGTGCATGTGCATGTGCATGTGCATGTGCATGTGCATGTGCATGTGCATGTGCATGTGCATGTGCATGTGCATGTGCATGTGCATGTGCATGTGCATGTGCATGTGCATGTGCATGTGCATGTGCATGTGCATGTGCATGTGCATGTGCATGTGCATGTGCATGTGCATGTGCATGTGCATGTGCATGTGCATGTGCATGTGCATGTGCATGTGCATGTGCATGTGCATGTGCATGTGCATGTGCATGTGCATGTGCATGTGCATGTGCATGTGCATGTGCATGTGCATGTGCATGTGCATGTGCATGTGCATGTGCATGTGCATGTGCATGTGCATGTGCATGTGCATGTGCATGTGCATGTGCATGTGCATGTGCATGTGCATGTGCATGTGCATGTGCATGTGCATGTGCATGTGCATGTGCATGTGCATGTGCATGTGCATGTGCATGTGCATGTGCATGTGCATGTGCATGTGCATGTGCATGTGCATGTGCATGTGCATGTGCATGTGCATGTGCATGTGCATGTGCATGTGCATGTGCATGTGCATGTGCATGTGCATGTGCATGTGCATGTGCATGTGCATGTGCATGTGCATGTGCATGTGCATGTGCATGTGCATGTGCATGTGCATGTGCATGTGCATGTGCATGTGCATGTGCATGTGCATGTGCATGTGCATGTGCATGTGCATGTGCATGTGCATGTGCATGTGCATGTGCATGTGCATGTGCATGTGCATGTGCATGTGCATGTGCATGTGCATGTGCATGTGCATGTGCATGTGCATGTGCATGTGCATGTGCATGTGCATGTGCATGTGCATGTGCATGTGCATGTGCATGTGCATGTGCATGTGCATGTGCATGTGCATGTGCATGTGCATGTGCATGTGCATGTGCATGTGCATGTGCATGTGCATGTGCATGTGCATGTGCATGTGCATGTGCATGTGCATGTGCATGTGCATGTGCATGTGCATGTGCATGTGCATGTGCATGTGCATGTGCATGTGCATGTGCATGTGCATGTGCATGTGCATGTGCATGTGCATGTGCATGTGCATGTGCATGTGCATGTGCATGTGCATGTGCATGTGCATGTGCATGTGCATGTGCATGTGCATGTGCATGTGCATGTGCATGTGCATGTGCATGTGCATGTGCATGTGCATGTGCATGTGCATGTGCATGTGCATGTGCATGTGCATGTGCATGTGCATGTGCATGTGCATGTGCATGTGCATGTGCATGTGCATGTGCATGTGCATGTGCATGTGCATGTGCATGTGCATGTGCATGTGCATGTGCATGTGCATGTGCATGTGCATGTGCATGTGCATGTGCATGTGCATGTGCATGTGCATGTGCATGTGCATGTGCATGTGCATGTGCATGTGCATGTGCATGTGCATGTGCATGTGCATGTGCATGTGCATGTGCATGTGCATGTGCATGTGCATGTGCATGTGCATGTGCATGTGCATGTGCATGTGCATGTGCATGTGCATGTGCATGTGCATGTGCATGTGCATGTGCATGTGCATGTGCATGTGCATGTGCATGTGCATGTGCATGTGCATGTGCATGTGCATGTGCATGTGCATGTGCATGTGCATGTGCATGTGCATGTGCATGTGCATGTGCATGTGCATGTGCATGTGCATGTGCATGTGCATGTGCATGTGCATGTGCATGTGCATGTGCATGTGCATGTGCATGTGCATGTGCATGTGCATGTGCATGTGCATGTGCATGTGCATGTGCATGTGCATGTGCATGTGCATGTGCATGTGCATGTGCATGTGCATGTGCATGTGCATGTGCATGTGCATGTGCATGTGCATGTGCATGTGCATGTGCATGTGCATGTGCATGTGCATGTGCATGTGCATGTGCATGTGCATGTGCATGTGCATGTGCATGTGCATGTGCATGTGCATGTGCATGTGCATGTGCATGTGCATGTGCATGTGCATGTGCATGTGCATGTGCATGTGCATGTGCATGTGCATGTGCATGTGCATGTGCATGTGCATGTGCATGTGCATGTGCATGTGCATGTGCATGTGCATGTGCATGTGCATGTGCATGTGCATGTGCATGTGCATGTGCATGTGCATGTGCATGTGCATGTGCATGTGCATGTGCATGTGCATGTGCATGTGCATGTGCATGTGCATGTGCATGTGCATGTGCATGTGCATGTGCATGTGCATGTGCATGTGCATGTGCATGTGCATGTGCATGTGCATGTGCATGTGCATGTGCATGTGCATGTGCATGTGCATGTGCATGTGCATGTGCATGTGCATGTGCATGTGCATGTGCATGTGCATGTGCATGTGCATGTGCATGTGCATGTGCATGTGCATGTGCATGTGCATGTGCATGTGCATGTGCATGTGCATGTGCATGTGCATGTGCATGTGCATGTGCATGTGCATGTGCATGTGCATGTGCATGTGCATGTGCATGTGCATGTGCATGTGCATGTGCATGTGCATGTGCATGTGCATGTGCATGTGCATGTGCATGTGCATGTGCATGTGCATGTGCATGTGCATGTGCATGTGCATGTGCATGTGCATGTGCATGTGCATGTGCATGTGCATGTGCATGTGCATGTGCATGTGCATGTGCATGTGCATGTGCATGTGCATGTGCATGTGCATGTGCATGTGCATGTGCATGTGCATGTGCATGTGCATGTGCATGTGCATGTGCATGTGCATGTGCATGTGCATGTGCATGTGCATGTGCATGTGCATGTGCATGTGCATGTGCATGTGCATGTGCATGTGCATGTGCATGTGCATGTGCATGTGCATGTGCATGTGCATGTGCATGTGCATGTGCATGTGCATGTGCATGTGCATGTGCATGTGCATGTGCATGTGCATGTGCATGTGCATGTGCATGTGCATGTGCATGTGCATGTGCATGTGCATGTGCATGTGCATGTGCATGTGCATGTGCATGTGCATGTGCATGTGCATGTGCATGTGCATGTGCATGTGCATGTGCATGTGCATGTGCATGTGCATGTGCATGTGCATGTGCATGTGCATGTGCATGTGCATGTGCATGTGCATGTGCATGTGCATGTGCATGTGCATGTGCATGTGCATGTGCATGTGCATGTGCATGTGCATGTGCATGTGCATGTGCATGTGCATGTGCATGTGCATGTGCATGTGCATGTGCATGTGCATGTGCATGTGCATGTGCATGTGCATGTGCATGTGCATGTGCATGTGCATGTGCATGTGCATGTGCATGTGCATGTGCATGTGCATGTGCATGTGCATGTGCATGTGCATGTGCATGTGCATGTGCATGTGCATGTGCATGTGCATGTGCATGTGCATGTGCATGTGCATGTGCATGTGCATGTGCATGTGCATGTGCATGTGCATGTGCATGTGCATGTGCATGTGCATGTGCATGTGCATGTGCATGTGCATGTGCATGTGCATGTGCATGTGCATGTGCATGTGCATGTGCATGTGCATGTGCATGTGCATGTGCATGTGCATGTGCATGTGCATGTGCATGTGCATGTGCATGTGCATGTGCATGTGCATGTGCATGTGCATGTGCATGTGCATGTGCATGTGCATGTGCATGTGCATGTGCATGTGCATGTGCATGTGCATGTGCATGTGCATGTGCATGTGCATGTGCATGTGCATGTGCATGTGCATGTGCATGTGCATGTGCATGTGCATGTGCATGTGCATGTGCATGTGCATGTGCATGTGCATGTGCATGTGCATGTGCATGTGCATGTGCATGTGCATGTGCATGTGCATGTGCATGTGCATGTGCATGTGCATGTGCATGTGCATGTGCATGTGCATGTGCATGTGCATGTGCATGTGCATGTGCATGTGCATGTGCATGTGCATGTGCATGTGCATGTGCATGTGCATGTGCATGTGCATGTGCATGTGCATGTGCATGTGCATGTGCATGTGCATGTGCATGTGCATGTGCATGTGCATGTGCATGTGCATGTGCATGTGCATGTGCATGTGCATGTGCATGTGCATGTGCATGTGCATGTGCATGTGCATGTGCATGTGCATGTGCATGTGCATGTGCATGTGCATGTGCATGTGCATGTGCATGTGCATGTGCATGTGCATGTGCATGTGCATGTGCATGTGCATGTGCATGTGCATGTGCATGTGCATGTGCATGTGCATGTGCATGTGCATGTGCATGTGCATGTGCATGTGCATGTGCATGTGCATGTGCATGTGCATGTGCATGTGCATGTGCATGTGCATGTGCATGTGCATGTGCATGTGCATGTGCATGTGCATGTGCATGTGCATGTGCATGTGCATGTGCATGTGCATGTGCATGTGCATGTGCATGTGCATGTGCATGTGCATGTGCATGTGCATGTGCATGTGCATGTGCATGTGCATGTGCATGTGCATGTGCATGTGCATGTGCATGTGCATGTGCATGTGCATGTGCATGTGCATGTGCATGTGCATGTGCATGTGCATGTGCATGTGCATGTGCATGTGCATGTGCATGTGCATGTGCATGTGCATGTGCATGTGCATGTGCATGTGCATGTGCATGTGCATGTGCATGTGCATGTGCATGTGCATGTGCATGTGCATGTGCATGTGCATGTGCATGTGCATGTGCATGTGCATGTGCATGTGCATGTGCATGTGCATGTGCATGTGCATGTGCATGTGCATGTGCATGTGCATGTGCATGTGCATGTGCATGTGCATGTGCATGTGCATGTGCATGTGCATGTGCATGTGCATGTGCATGTGCATGTGCATGTGCATGTGCATGTGCATGTGCATGTGCATGTGCATGTGCATGTGCATGTGCATGTGCATGTGCATGTGCATGTGCATGTGCATGTGCATGTGCATGTGCATGTGCATGTGCATGTGCATGTGCATGTGCATGTGCATGTGCATGTGCATGTGCATGTGCATGTGCATGTGCATGTGCATGTGCATGTGCATGTGCATGTGCATGTGCATGTGCATGTGCATGTGCATGTGCATGTGCATGTGCATGTGCATGTGCATGTGCATGTGCATGTGCATGTGCATGTGCATGTGCATGTGCATGTGCATGTGCATGTGCATGTGCATGTGCATGTGCATGTGCATGTGCATGTGCATGTGCATGTGCATGTGCATGTGCATGTGCATGTGCATGTGCATGTGCATGTGCATGTGCATGTGCATGTGCATGTGCATGTGCATGTGCATGTGCATGTGCATGTGCATGTGCATGTGCATGTGCATGTGCATGTGCATGTGCATGTGCATGTGCATGTGCATGTGCATGTGCATGTGCATGTGCATGTGCATGTGCATGTGCATGTGCATGTGCATGTGCATGTGCATGTGCATGTGCATGTGCATGTGCATGTGCATGTGCATGTGCATGTGCATGTGCATGTGCATGTGCATGTGCATGTGCATGTGCATGTGCATGTGCATGTGCATGTGCATGTGCATGTGCATGTGCATGTGCATGTGCATGTGCATGTGCATGTGCATGTGCATGTGCATGTGCATGTGCATGTGCATGTGCATGTGCATGTGCATGTGCATGTGCATGTGCATGTGCATGTGCATGTGCATGTGCATGTGCATGTGCATGTGCATGTGCATGTGCATGTGCATGTGCATGTGCATGTGCATGTGCATGTGCATGTGCATGTGCATGTGCATGTGCATGTGCATGTGCATGTGCATGTGCATGTGCATGTGCATGTGCATGTGCATGTGCATGTGCATGTGCATGTGCATGTGCATGTGCATGTGCATGTGCATGTGCATGTGCATGTGCATGTGCATGTGCATGTGCATGTGCATGTGCATGTGCATGTGCATGTGCATGTGCATGTGCATGTGCATGTGCATGTGCATGTGCATGTGCATGTGCATGTGCATGTGCATGTGCATGTGCATGTGCATGTGCATGTGCATGTGCATGTGCATGTGCATGTGCATGTGCATGTGCATGTGCATGTGCATGTGCATGTGCATGTGCATGTGCATGTGCATGTGCATGTGCATGTGCATGTGCATGTGCATGTGCATGTGCATGTGCATGTGCATGTGCATGTGCATGTGCATGTGCATGTGCATGTGCATGTGCATGTGCATGTGCATGTGCATGTGCATGTGCATGTGCATGTGCATGTGCATGTGCATGTGCATGTGCATGTGCATGTGCATGTGCATGTGCATGTGCATGTGCATGTGCATGTGCATGTGCATGTGCATGTGCATGTGCATGTGCATGTGCATGTGCATGTGCATG
Source organism: Cryptocephalus moraei (assembly GCA_946251905.1). Taxonomy (NCBI): domain Eukaryota; kingdom Metazoa; phylum Arthropoda; class Insecta; order Coleoptera; family Chrysomelidae; genus Cryptocephalus; species Cryptocephalus moraei. The sequence continues at coordinate 21,460 of CAMIUK010000063.1, forward strand.
TGCATGTGCATGTGCATGTGCATGTGCATGTGCATGTGCATGTGCATGTGCATGTGCATGTGCATGTGCATGTGCATGTGCATGTGCATGTGCATGTGCATGTGCATGTGCATGTGCATGTGCATGTGCATGTGCATGTGCATGTGCATGTGCATGTGCATGTGCATGTGCATGTGCATGTGCATGTGCATGTGCATGTGCATGTGCATGTGCATGTGCATGTGCATGTGCATGTGCATGTGCATGTGCATGTGCATGTGCATGTGCATGTGCATGTGCATGTGCATGTGCATGTGCATGTGCATGTGCATGTGCATGTGCATGTGCATGTGCATGTGCATGTGCATGTGCATGTGCATGTGCATGTGCATGTGCATGTGCATGTGCATGTGCATGTGCATGTGCATGTGCATGTGCATGTGCATGTGCATGTGCATGTGCATGTGCATGTGCATGTGCATGTGCATGTGCATGTGCATGTGCATGTGCATGTGCATGTGCATGTGCATGTGCATGTGCATGTGCATGTGCATGTGCATGTGCATGTGCATGTGCATGTGCATGTGCATGTGCATGTGCATGTGCATGTGCATGTGCATGTGCATGTGCATGTGCATGTGCATGTGCATGTGCATGTGCATGTGCATGTGCATGTGCATGTGCATGTGCATGTGCATGTGCATGTGCATGTGCATGTGCATGTGCATGTGCATGTGCATGTGCATGTGCATGTGCATGTGCATGTGCATGTGCATGTGCATGTGCATGTGCATGTGCATGTGCATGTGCATGTGCATGTGCATGTGCATGTGCATGTGCATGTGCATGTGCATGTGCATGTGCATGTGCATGTGCATGTGCATGTGCATGTGCATGTGCATGTGCATGTGCATGTGCATGTGCATGTGCATGTGCATGTGCATGTGCATGTGCATGTGCATGTGCATGTGCATGTGCATGTGCATGTGCATGTGCATGTGCATGTGCATGTGCATGTGCATGTGCATGTGCATGTGCATGTGCATGTGCATGTGCATGTGC
>CAMIUK010000063.1:27500-31918 GCA_946251905.1 Cryptocephalus moraei
TGTGCATGTGCATGTGCATGTGCATGTGCATGTGCATGTGCATGTGCATGTGCATGTGCATGTGCATGTGCAATGTGCATGTGCATGTGCATGTGCATGTGCATGTGCATGTGCATGTGCATGTGCATGTGCATGTGCATGTGCATGGCATGTGCATGTGCATGTGCATGTGCATGTGCATGTGCATGTGCATGTGCATGTGCATGTGCATGTGCATGTGCATGTGCATGTGCATGTGCATGTGCATGTGCATGTGCATGTGCCATGTGCATGTGCATGTGCATGTGCATGTGCGATGTGCATGTGCATGTGCATGTGCATGTGCATGTGCATGTGCATGTGCATGTGCATGTGCATGTGCATGTGCATGTGCATGTGCATGTGCATGTGCATGTGCATGTGCATGTGCATGTGCATGTGCATGTGCATGTGCATGTGCATGTGCATGTGCATGTGCATGTGCATGTGCATGTGCATGTGCATGTGCATGTGGCATGTGCATGTGCATGTGCATGGGCATGTGCATGTCATGTGCATGTGCATGTGCATGTGCATGGCATGTGCATGTGCATGTGCATGTGCATGTGCATGTGCATGTGCATGTGCATGTGCATGTGCATGTGCATGTGCATGTGCATGTGCATGTGCATGTGCATGTGCATGTGCATGTGCATGTGCATGTGCATGTGCATGTGCATGTGCATGTGCATGTGCATGTGCATGTGCATGTGCATGTGCATGTGCATGTGCATGTGCATGTGCATGTGCATGTGCATGTGCATGTGCATGTGCATGTGCATGTGCATGTGCATGTGCATGTGCATGTGCATGTGCATGTGCATGTGCATGTGCATGTGCATGTGCATGTGCATGTGCATGTGCATGTGCATGTGCATGTGCATGTGCATGTGCATGGCATGTGCATGTGCATGGTGCATGTGCATGTGCATGTGCATGTGCATGTGCATGTGCATGTGCATGTGCATGTGCATGTGCATGTGCATGTGCATGTGCATGTGCATGTGCATGTGCATGTGCATGTGCATGTGCAATGTGCATGTGCATGTGCATGTGCATGTGCATGTGCATGTGCATGTGCATGTGCATGTGCATGGCATGGCATGTGCATGTGCATGTGCATGTTGCATGTGCATGTGCATGTGCATGTGCATGTGCATGTGCATGTGCATGTGCATGTGCATGTGCATGTGCATGTGCATGTGCATGTGCATGTGCATGTGCATGTGCATGTGCATGTGCATGTGCATGTGCATGTGCATGTGCATGTGCAGTGCATGTGCATGTGCATGTGCATGTGCATGTGCATGGTGCATGTGCATGTGCATGTGCTGTGCATGTGCATGTGCATGGCATGTGCATGTGCATGTGCATGTGCATGTGCATGTGCATGTGCATGTGCATGTGCATGTGCATGTGCATGTGCATGTGCATGTGCATGTGCATGTGCATGTGCATGTGCATGTGCATGTGCATGTGCATGTGCATGTGCATGTGCATGTGCATGTGCATGTGCATGTGCATGTGCATGTGATGTGCATGTGCATGTGCATGTGCATGTGCCATGCTGCATGTGCATGTGCATGTGCATGTGCATGTGCATGTGCATGTGCATGTGCATGTGCATGTGCATGGCATGTGCATGTGCATGTGCATGTGCATGTGCATGTGCATGTGCATGTAGGCATGTGCATGTGCATGTGCATGGTGCATGTGCATGTGCATGTGCATGTGCATGTGCATGTGCATGTGCATGTGCATGTGCATGGCTGCATGTGCATGTGCATGTGCATGTGCATGTGCATGTGCATGTGCATGTGCAGCGTGCATGTGCATGTGCATGTGCATGTGCATGTGCATGTGCATGTGCATGTGCATGTGGCATGGCATGTGCATGTGCATGTGCATGTGCATGTGCATGTGCATGTGCATGTGCATGTGCATGTGCATGTGCATGTGCATGTGCATGTGCATGTGCATGTGCATGTGCATGTGCATGTGCATGTGCATGTGCATGTGCATGTGCATGTGCATGTGCATGTGCATGTGCATGTGCATGTGCATGTGCATGTGCATGTGCATGTGCATGTGCATGCTGCATGTGTATGTGCATGTGCATGTGCATGTGCATGTGCATGTGCATGTGCATGTGCATGTGCATGTGCATGTGCATGTGCATGTGCATGTGCATGTGCATGTGCATGTGCATGTGCATGTGCATGTGCATGTGCATGTGCATGTGCATGTGCATGTGCATGTGCATGTGCATGTGCATGTGCATGTGCATGTGCATGTGCATGTGCATGTGCATGTGCATGTGCATGTGCATGTGCATGTGCATGTGCATGTGCATGTGCATGTGCATGTGCATGTGCATGTGCATGTGCATGTGCATGTGCATGTGCATGTGCATGTGCATGTGCATGTGCATGTGCATGTGCATGTGCATGTGCATGTGCATGTGCATGTGCATGTGCATGTGCATGTGCATGTGCATGTGCATGTGCATGTGCATGTGCATGTGCATGTGCATGTGCATGTGCATGTGCATGTGCATGTGCATGTGCATGTGCATGTGCATGTGCATGTGCATGTGCATGTGCATGTGCATGTGCATGTGCATGTGCATGTGCATGTGCATGTGCATGTGCATGTGCATGTGCATGTGCATGTGCATGTGCATGTGCATGTGCATGTGCATGTGCATGTGCATGTGCATGTGCATGTGCATGTGCATGTGCATGTGCATGTGCATGTGCATGTGCATGTGCATGTGCATGTGCATGTGCATGTGCATGTGCATGTGCATGTGCATGTGCATGTGCATGTGCATGTGCATGTGCATGTGCATGTGCATGTGCATGTGCATGTGCATGTGCATGTGCATGTGCATGTGCATGTGCATGTGCATGTGCATGTGCATGTGCATGTGCATGTGCATGTGCATGTGCATGTGCATGTGCATGTGCATGTGCATGTGCATGTGCATGTGCATGTGCATGTGCATGTGCATGTGCATGTGCATGTGCATGTGCATGTGCATGTGCATGTGCATGTGCATGTGCATGTGCATGTGCATGTGCATGTGCATGTGCATGTGCATGTGCATGTGCATGTGCATGTGCATGTGCATGTGCATGTGCATGTGCATGTGCATGTGCATGTGCATGTGCATGTGCATGTGCATGTGCATGTGCATGTGCATGTGCATGTGCATGTGCATGTGCATGTGCATGTGCATGTGCATGTGCATGTGCATGTGCATGTGCATGTGCATGTGCATGTGCATGTGCATGTGCATGTGCATGTGCATGTGCATGTGCATGTGCATGTGCATGTGCATGTGCATGTGCATGTGCATGTGCATGTGCATGTGCATGTGCATGTGCATGTGCATGTGCATGTGCATGTGCATGTGCATGTGCATGTGCATGTGCATGTGCATGTGCATGTGCATGTGCATGTGCATGTGCATGTGCATGTGCATGTGCATGTGCATGTGCATGTGCATGTGCATGTGCATGTGCATGTGCATGTGCATGTGCATGTGCATGTGCATGTGCATGTGCATGTGCATGTGCATGTGCATGTGCATGTGCATGTGCATGTGCATGTGCATGTGCATGTGCATGTGCATGTGCATGTGCATGTGCATGTGCATGTGCATGTGCATGTGCATGTGCATGTGCATGTGCATGTGCATGTGCATGTGCATGTGCATGTGCATGTGCATGTGCATGTGCATGTGCATGTGCATGTGCATGTGCATGTGCATGTGCATGTGCATGTGCATGTGCATGTGCATGTGCATGTGCATGTGCATGTGCATGTGCATGTGCATGTGCATGTGCATGTGCATGTGCATGTGCATGTGCATGTGCATGTGCATGTGCATGTGCATGTGCATGTGCATGTGCATGTGCATGTGCATGTGCATGTGCATGTGCATGTGCATGTGCATGTGCATGTGCATGTGCATGTGCATGTGCATGTGCATGTGCATGTGCATGTGCATGTGCATGTGCATGTGCATGTGCATGTGCATGTGCATGTGCATGTGCATGTGCATGTGCATGTGCATGTGCATGTGCATGTGCATGTGCATGTGCATGTGCATGTGCATGTGCATGTGCATGTGCATGTGCATGTGCATGTGCATGTGCATGTGCATGTGCATGTGCATGTGCATGTGCATGTGCATGTGCATGTGCATGTGCATGTGCATGTGCATGTGCATGTGCATGTGCATGTGCATGTGCATGTGCATGTGCATGTGCATGTGCATGTGCATGTGCATGTGCATGTGCATGTGCATGTGCATGTGCATGTGCATGTGCATGTGCATGTGCATGTGCATGTGCATGTGCATGTGCATGTGCATGTGCATGTGCATGTGCATG
>CAMIUK010000064.1:0-44488 GCA_946251905.1 Cryptocephalus moraei
ATGTGCATGTGCATGTGCATGTGCATGTGCATGTGCATGTGCATGTGCATGTGCATGTGCATGTGCATGTGCATGTGCATGTGCATGTGCATGTGCATGTGCATGTGCATGTGCATGTGCATGTGCATGTGCATGTGCATGTGCATGTGCATGTGCATGTGCATGTGCATGTGCATGTGCATGTGCATGTGCATGTGCATGTGCATGTGCATGTGCATGTGCATGTGCATGTGCATGTGCATGTGCATGTGCATGTGCATGTGCATGTGCATGTGCATGTGCATGTGCATGTGCATGTGCATGTGCATGTGCATGTGCATGTGCATGTGCATGTGCATGTGCATGTGCATGTGCATGTGCATGTGCATGTGCATGTGCATGTGCATGTGCATGTGCATGTGCATGTGCATGTGCATGTGCATGTGCATGTGCATGTGCATGTGCATGTGCATGTGCATGTGCATGTGCATGTGCATGTGCATGTGCATGTGCATGTGCATGTGCATGTGCATGTGCATGTGCATGTGCATGTGCATGTGCATGTGCATGTGCATGTGCATGTGCATGTGCATGTGCATGTGCATGTGCATGTGCATGTGCATGTGCATGTGCATGTGCATGTGCATGTGCATGTGCATGTGCATGTGCATGTGCATGTGCATGTGCATGTGCATGTGCATGTGCATGTGCATGTGCATGTGCATGTGCATGTGCATGTGCATGTGCATGTGCATGTGCATGTGCATGTGCATGTGCATGTGCATGTGCATGTGCATGTGCATGTGCATGTGCATGTGCATGTGCATGTGCATGTGCATGTGCATGTGCATGTGCATGTGCATGTGCATGTGCATGTGCATGTGCATGTGCATGTGCATGTGCATGTGCATGTGCATGTGCATGTGCATGTGCATGTGCATGTGCATGTGCATGTGCATGTGCATGTGCATGTGCATGTGCATGTGCATGTGCATGTGCATGTGCATGTGCATGTGCATGTGCATGTGCATGTGCATGTGCATGTGCATGTGCATGTGCATGTGCATGTGCATGTGCATGTGCATGTGCATGTGCATGTGCATGTGCATGTGCATGTGCATGTGCATGTGCATGTGCATGTGCATGTGCATGTGCATGTGCATGTGCATGTGCATGTGCATGTGCATGTGCATGTGCATGTGCATGTGCATGTGCATGTGCATGTGCATGTGCATGTGCATGTGCATGTGCATGTGCATGTGCATGTGCATGTGCATGTGCATGTGCATGTGCATGTGCATGTGCATGTGCATGTGCATGTGCATGTGCATGTGCATGTGCATGTGCATGTGCATGTGCATGTGCATGTGCATGTGCATGTGCATGTGCATGTGCATGTGCATGTGCATGTGCATGTGCATGTGCATGTGCATGTGCATGTGCATGTGCATGTGCATGTGCATGTGCATGTGCATGTGCATGTGCATGTGCATGTGCATGTGCATGTGCATGTGCATGTGCATGTGCATGTGCATGTGCATGTGCATGTGCATGTGCATGTGCATGTGCATGTGCATGTGCATGTGCATGTGCATGTGCATGTGCATGTGCATGTGCATGTGCATGTGCATGTGCATGTGCATGTGCATGTGCATGTGCATGTGCATGTGCATGTGCATGTGCATGTGCATGTGCATGTGCATGTGCATGTGCATGTGCATGTGCATGTGCATGTGCATGTGCATGTGCATGTGCATGTGCATGTGCATGTGCATGTGCATGTGCATGTGCATGTGCATGTGCATGTGCATGTGCATGTGCATGTGCATGTGCATGTGCATGTGCATGTGCATGTGCATGTGCATGTGCATGTGCATGTGCATGTGCATGTGCATGTGCATGTGCATGTGCATGTGCATGTGCATGTGCATGTGCATGTGCATGTGCATGTGCATGTGCATGTGCATGTGCATGTGCATGTGCATGTGCATGTGCATGTGCATGTGCATGTGCATGTGCATGTGCATGTGCATGTGCATGTGCATGTGCATGTGCATGTGCATGTGCATGTGCATGTGCATGTGCATGTGCATGTGCATGTGCATGTGCATGTGCATGTGCATGTGCATGTGCATGTGCATGTGCATGTGCATGTGCATGTGCATGTGCATGTGCATGTGCATGTGCATGTGCATGTGCATGTGCATGTGCATGTGCATGTGCATGTGCATGTGCATGTGCATGTGCATGTGCATGTGCATGTGCATGTGCATGTGCATGTGCATGTGCATGTGCATGTGCATGTGCATGTGCATGTGCATGTGCATGTGCATGTGCATGTGCATGTGCATGTGCATGTGCATGTGCATGTGCATGTGCATGTGCATGTGCATGTGCATGTGCATGTGCATGTGCATGTGCATGTGCATGTGCATGTGCATGTGCATGTGCATGTGCATGTGCATGTGCATGTGCATGTGCATGTGCATGTGCATGTGCATGTGCATGTGCATGTGCATGTGCATGTGCATGTGCATGTGCATGTGCATGTGCATGTGCATGTGCATGTGCATGTGCATGTGCATGTGCATGTGCATGTGCATGTGCATGTGCATGTGCATGTGCATGTGCATGTGCATGTGCATGTGCATGTGCATGTGCATGTGCATGTGCATGTGCATGTGCATGTGCATGTGCATGTGCATGTGCATGTGCATGTGCATGTGCATGTGCATGTGCATGTGCATGTGCATGTGCATGTGCATGTGCATGTGCATGTGCATGTGCATGTGCATGTGCATGTGCATGTGCATGTGCATGTGCATGTGCATGTGCATGTGCATGTGCATGTGCATGTGCATGTGCATGTGCATGTGCATGTGCATGTGCATGTGCATGTGCATGTGCATGTGCATGTGCATGTGCATGTGCATGTGCATGTGCATGTGCATGTGCATGTGCATGTGCATGTGCATGTGCATGTGCATGTGCATGTGCATGTGCATGTGCATGTGCATGTGCATGTGCATGTGCATGTGCATGTGCATGTGCATGTGCATGTGCATGTGCATGTGCATGTGCATGTGCATGTGCATGTGCATGTGCATGTGCATGTGCATGTGCATGTGCATGTGCATGTGCATGTGCATGTGCATGTGCATGTGCATGTGCATGTGCATGTGCATGTGCATGTGCATGTGCATGTGCATGTGCATGTGCATGTGCATGTGCATGTGCATGTGCATGTGCATGTGCATGTGCATGTGCATGTGCATGTGCATGTGCATGTGCATGTGCATGTGCATGTGCATGTGCATGTGCATGTGCATGTGCATGTGCATGTGCATGTGCATGTGCATGTGCATGTGCATGTGCATGTGCATGTGCATGTGCATGTGCATGTGCATGTGCATGTGCATGTGCATGTGCATGTGCATGTGCATGTGCATGTGCATGTGCATGTGCATGTGCATGTGCATGTGCATGTGCATGTGCATGTGCATGTGCATGTGCATGTGCATGTGCATGTGCATGTGCATGTGCATGTGCATGTGCATGTGCATGTGCATGTGCATGTGCATGTGCATGTGCATGTGCATGTGCATGTGCATGTGCATGTGCATGTGCATGTGCATGTGCATGTGCATGTGCATGTGCATGTGCATGTGCATGTGCATGTGCATGTGCATGTGCATGTGCATGTGCATGTGCATGTGCATGTGCATGTGCATGTGCATGTGCATGTGCATGTGCATGTGCATGTGCATGTGCATGTGCATGTGCATGTGCATGTGTGCATGTGCATGTGCATGTGCATGTGCATGCATGTGCATGTGCATGTGCATGTGCATGTGCATGTGCATGTGCATGTGCATGTGCATGTGCATGTGCATGTGCATGTGCATGTGCATGTGCATGTGCATGTGCATGTGCATGTGCATGTGCATGTGCATGTGCATGTGCATGTGCATGTGCACGTGCACGTGCACGTGCACGTGCAAGTGCATGTGCAGTGCATGTGCATGTGCATGTGCATGTGCATGTGCATGTGCATGTGCATGTGCATGTGCATGTGCATGTGCATGCATGTGCATGTGCATGTGCATGTGCATGTGCATGTGCATGTGCATGTGCATGTGCATGTGCATGTGCATGTGCATGTGCATGTGCATGTGCATGTGCATGTGCATGTGCATGTGCATGTGCATGTGCATGTGCATGTGCATGTGCATGTGCATGTGCATGTGCATGTGCATGTGCATGTGCATGTGCATGTGCATGTGCATGTGCATGTGCATGTGCATGTGCATGTGCATGTGCATGTGCATGTGCATGTGCATGTGCATGTGCATGTGCATGTGCATGTGCATGTGCATGTGCATGTGCATGTGCATGTGCATGTGCATGTGCATGTGCATGTGCATGTGCATGTGCATGTGCATTGTGTGCATGTGCATGTGCATGTGCATGTGCATGTGCATGTGCATGTGCATGTGCATGTGCATGTGCATGTGCATGTGCATGTGCATGTGCATGTGCATGTGCATGTGCATGTGCATGTGCATGTGCATGTGCATGTGCATGTGCATGTGCATGTGCATGTGCATGTGCATGTGCATGTGCATGTGCATGTGCATGTGCATGTGCATGTGCATGTGCATGTGCATGTGCATGTGCATGTGCATGTGCATGTGCATGTGCATGTGCATGTGCATGTGCATGTGCATGTGCATGTGCATGTGCATGTGCATGTGCATGTGCATGTGCATGTGCATGTGCATGTGCATGTGCATGTGCATGTGCATGTGCATGTGCATGTGCATGTGCATGTGCATGTGCATGTGCATGTGCATGTGCATGTGCATGTGCATGTGCATGTGCATGTGCATGTGCATGTGCATGTGCATGTGCATGTGCATGTGCATGTGCATGTGCATGTGCATGTGCATGTGCATGTGCATGTGCATGTGCATGTGCATGTGCATGTGCATGTGCATGTGCATGTGCATGTGCATGTGCATGTGCATGTGCATGTGCATGTGCATGGCATGTGCATGTGCATGTGCATGTGCATGTGCATGTGCATGTGCATGTGCATGTGCATGTGCATGTGCATGTGCATGTGCATGTGCATGTGCATGTGCATGTGCATGTGCATGTGCATGTGCATGTGCATGTGCATGTGCATGTGCATGTGCATGTGCATGTGCATGTGCATGTGCATGTGCATGTGCATGTGCATGTGCATGTGCATGTGCATGTGCATGTGCATGTGCATGTGCATGTGCATGTGCATGTGCATGTGCATGTGCATGTGCATGTGCATGTGCATGTGCATGTGCATGTGCATGTGCATGTGCATGTGCATGTGCATGTGCATGTGCATGTGCATGTGCATGTGCATGTGCATGTGCATGTGCATGTGCATGTGCAATGTGCATGTGCATGTGCATGTGCATGTGCATGTGCATGTGCATGTGCATGTGCATGTGCATGTGCATGTGCATGTGCATGTGCATGTGCATGTGCATGTGCATGTGCATGTGCATGTGCATGTGCATGTGCATGTGCATGTGCATGTGCATGTGCATGTGCATGTGCATGTGCATGTGCATGTGCTTGCATGTGCATGTGCATGTGCATGTGCATGTGCATGTGCATGTGCATGTGCATGTGCATGTGCATGTGCATGTGCATGTGCATGTGCATGTGCATGTGCATGTGCATGTGCATGTGCATGTGCATGTGCATGTGCATGTGCATGTGCATGTGCATGTGCATGTGCATGTGCTGTGCATGTGCATGTGCATGTGCATGTGCATGTGCAGTGCATGTGCATGTGCATGTGCATGTGCATGTGCATGTGCATGTGCATGTGCATGTGCATGTGCATGTGCATGTGCATGTGCATGTGTCATGTGCATGTGCATGTGCATGTGCATGTGCATGTGCATGTGCATGTGCATGTGCATGTGCATGTGCATGTGCATGTGCATGTGCATGTGCATGTGCATGTGCATGTGCATGTGCATGTGCATGTGCATGTGCATGTGCATGTGCATGTGCATGTGCATGTGCATGTGCATGTGCATGTGCATGTGCATGTGCATGTGCATGTGCATGTGCATGTGCATGTGCATGTGCATGTGCATGTGCATGTGCATGTGCATGTGCATGTGCATGTGCATGTGCATGTGCATGTGCATGTGCATGTGCATGTGCATGTGCATGTGCATGTGCATGTGCATGTGCATGTGCATGTGCATGTGCATGTGCATGTGCATGTGCATGTGCATGTGCATGTGCATGTGCATGTGCATGTGCATGTGCATGTGCATGTGCATGTGCATGTGCATGTGCATGTGCATGTGCATGTGCATGTGCATGTGCATGTGCATGTGCATGTGCATGTGCATGTGCATGTGCATGTGCATGTGCATGTGCATGTGCATGTGCATGTGCATGTGCATGTGCATGTGCATGTGCATGTGCATGTGCATGTGCATGTGCATGTGCATGTGCATGTGCATGTGCATGTGCATGTGCATGTGCATGTGCATGTGCATGTGCATGTGCATGTGCATGTGCATGTGCATGTGCATGTGCATGTGCATGTGCATGTGCATGTGCATGTGCATGTGCATGTGCATGTGCATGTGCATGTGCATGTGCATGTGCATGTGCATGTGCATGTGCATGTGCATGTGCATGTGCATGTGCATGTGCATGTGCATGTGCATGTGCATGTGCATGTGCATGTGCATGTGCATGTGCATGTGCATGTGCATGTGCATGTGCATGTGCATGTGCATGTGCATGTGCATGTGCATGTGCATGTGCATGTGCATGTGAATTTGCATGTGCATGTGCATGTGCATGTGCATGTGCATGTGCATGTGCATGTGCATGTGCATGTGCATGTGCATGTGCATGTGCATGTGCATGTGCATGTGCATGTGCATGTGCATGTGCATGTGCATGTGCATGTGCATGTGCATGTGCATGTGCATGTGCATGTGCATGTGCATGTGCATGTGCATGTGCATGTGCATGTGCATGTGCATGTGCATGTGCATGTGCATGTGCATGTGCATGTGCATGTGCATGTGCATGTGCATGTGCATGTGCATGTGCATGTGCATGTGCATGTGCATGTGCATGTGCATGTGCATGTGCATGTGCATGTGCATGTGCATGTGCATGTGCATGTGCATGTGCATGTGCATGTGCATGTGCATGTGCATGTGCATGTGCATGTGCATGTGCATGTGCATGTGCATGTGCATGTGCATGTGCATGTGCATGTGCATGTGCATGTGCATGTGCATGTGCATGTGCATGTGCATGTGCATGTGCATGTGCATGTGCATGTGCATGTGCATGTGCATGTGCATGTGCATGTGCATGTGCATGTGCATGTGCATGTGCATGTGCATGTGCATGTGCATGTGCATGTGCATGTGCATGTGCATGTGCATGTGCATGTGCATGTGCATGTGCATGTGCATGTGCATGTGCATGTGCATGTGCATGTGCATGTGCATGTGCATGTGCATGTGCATGTGCATGTGCATGTGCATGTGCATGTGCATGTGCATGTGCATGTGCATGTGCATGTGCATGTGCATGTGCATGTGCATGTGCATGTGCATGTGCATGTGCATGTGCATGTGCATGTGCATGTGCATGTGCATGTGCATGTGCATGTGCATGTGCATGTGCATGTGCATGTGCATGTGCATGTGCATGGCATGTGCATGTGCATGTGCATGTGCATGTGCATGTGCATGTGCATGTGCATGTGCATGTGCATGTGCATGTGCATGTGCATGTGCATGTGCATGTGCATGTGCATGTGCATGTGCATGTGCATGTGCATGTGCATGTGCATGTGCATGTGCATGTGCATGTGCATGTGCATGTGCATGTGCATGTGCATGTGCATGTGCATGTGCATGTGCATGTGCATGTGCATGTGCATGTGCATGTGCATGTGCATGTGCATGTGCATGTGCATGTGCATGTGCATGTGCATGTGCATGTGCATGTGCATGTGCATGTGCATGTGCATGTGCATGTGCATGTGCATGTGCATGTGCATGTGCATGTGCATGTGCATGTGCATGTGCATGTGCATGTGCATGTGCATGTGCATGTGCATGTGCATGTGCATGTGCATGTGCATGTGCATGTGCATGTGCATGTGCATGTGCATGTGCATGTGCATGTGCATGTGCATGTGCATGTGCATGTGCATGTGCATGTGCATGTGCATGTGCATGTGCATGTGCATGTGCATGTGCATGTGCATGTGCATGTGCATGTGCATGTGCATGTGCATGTGCATGTGCATGTGCATGTGCATGTGCATGTGCATGTGCATGTGCATGTGCATGTGCATGTGCATGTGCATGTGCATGTGCATGTGCATGTGCATGTGCATGTGCATGTGCATGTGCATGTGCATGTGCATGTGCATGTGCATGTGCATGTGCATGTGCATGTGCATGTGCATGTGCATGTGCATGTGCATGTGCATGTGCATGTGCATGTGCATGTGCATGTGCATGTGCATGTGCATGTGCATGTGCATGTGCATGTGCATGTGCATGTGCATGTGCATGTGCATGTGCATGTGCATGTGCATGTGCATGTGCATGTGCATGTGCATGTGCATGTGCATGTGCATGTGCATGTGCATGTGCATGTGCATGTGCATGTGCATGTGCATGTGCATGTGCATGTGCATGTGCATGTGCATGTGCATGTGCATGTGCATGTGCATGTGCATGTGCATGTGCATGTGCATGTGCATGTGCATGTGCATGTGCATGTGCATGTGCATGTGCATGTGCATGTGCATGTGCATGTGCATGTGCATGTGCATGTGCATGTGCATGTGCATGTGCATGTGCATGTGCATGTGCATGTGCATGTGCATGTGCATGTGCATGTGCATGTGCATGTGCATGTGCATGTGCATGTGCATGTGCATGTGCATGTGCATGTGCATGTGCATGTGCATGTGCATGTGCATGTGCATGTGCATGTGCATGTGCATGTGCATGTGCATGTGCATGTGCATGTGCATGTGCATGTGCATGTGCATGTGCATGTGCATGTGCATGTGCATGTGCATGTGCATGTGCATGTGCATGTGCATGTGCATGTGCATGTGCATGTGCATGTGCATGTGCATGTGCATGTGCATGTGCATGTGCATGTGCATGTGCATGTGCATGTGCATGTGCATGTGCATGTGCATGTGCATGTGCATGTGCATGTGCATGTGCATGTGCATGTGCATGTGCATGTGCATGTGCATGTGCATGTGCATGTGCATGTGCATGTGCATGTGCATGTGCATGTGCATGTGCATGTGCATGTGCATGTGCATGTGCATGTGCATGTGCATGTGCATGTGCATGTGCATGTGCATGTGCATGTGCATGTGCATGTGCATGTGCATGTGCATGTGCAATGTGCATGTGCATGTGCATGTGCATGTGCATGTGCATGTGCATGTGCATGTGCATGTGCATGTGCATGTGCATGTGCATGTGCATGTGCATGTGCATGTGCATGTGCATGTGCATGTGCATGTGCATGTGCATGTGCATGTGCATGTGCATGTGCATGTGCATGTGCATGTGCATGTGCATGTGCATGTGCATGTGCATGTGCATGTGCATGTGCATGTGCATGTGCATGTGCATGTGCATGTGCATGTGCATGTGCATGTGCATGTGCATGTGCATGTGCATGTGCATGTGCATGTGCATGTGCATGTGCATGTGCATGTGCATGTGCATGTGCATGTGCATGTGCATGTGCATGTGCATGTGCATGTGCATGTGCATGTGCATGTGCATGTGCATGTGCATGTGCATGTGCATGTGCATGTGCATGTGCATGTGCATGTGCATGTGCATGTGCATGTGCATGTGCATGTGCATGTGCATGTGCATGTGCATGTGCATGTGCATGTGCATGTGCATGTGCATGTGCATGTGCATGTGCATGTGCATGTGCATGTGCATGTGCATGTGCATGTGCATGTGCATGTGCATGTGCATGTGCATGTGCATGTGCATGTGCATGTGCATGTGCATGTGCATGTGCATGTGCATGTGCATGTGCATGTGCATGTGCATGTGCATGTGCATGTGCATGTGCATGTGCATGTGCATGTGCATGTGCATGTGCATGTGCATGTGCATGTGCATGTGCATGTGCATGTGCATGTGCATGTGCATGTGCATGTGCATGTGCATGTGCATGTGCATGTGCATGTGCATGTGCATGTGCATGTGCATGTGCATGTGCATGTGCATGTGCATGTGCATGTGCATGTGCATGTGCATGTGCATGTGCATGTGCATGTGCATGTGCATGTGCATGTGCATGTGCATGTGCATGTGCATGTGCATGTGCATGTGCATGTGCATGTGCATGTGCATGTGCATGTGCATGTGCATGTGCATGTGCATGTGCATGTGCATGTGCATGTGCATGTGCATGTGCATGTGCATGTGCATGTGCATGTGCATGTGCATGTGCATGTGCATGTGCATGTGCATGTGCATGTGCATGTGCATGTGCATGTGCATGTGCATGTGCATGTGCATGTGCATGTGCATGTGCATGTGCATGTGCATGTGCATGTGCATGTGCATGTGCATGTGCATGTGCATGTGCATGTGCATGTGCATGTGCATGTGCATGTGCATGTGCATGTGCATGTGCATGTGCATGTGCATGTGCATGTGCATGTGCATGTGCATGTGCATGTGCATGTGCATGTGCATGTGCATGTGCATGTGCATGTGCATGTGCATGTGCATGTGCATGTGCATGTGCATGTGCATGTGCATGTGCATGTGCATGTGCATGTGCATGTGCATGTGCATGTGCATGTGCATGTGCATGTGCATGTGCATGTGCATGTGCATGTGCATGTGCATGTGCATGTGCATGTGCATGTGCATGTGCATGTGCATGTGCATGTGCATGTGCATGTGCATGTGCATGTGTGCATGTGCATGTGCATGTGCATGTGCATGTGCATGTGCATGTGCATGTGCATGTGCATGTGCATGTGCATGTGCATGTGCATGTGCATGTGTGCATGTGCATGTGCATGTGCATGTGCATGTGCATGTGCATGTGCATGTGCATGTGCATGTGCATGTGCATGTGCATGTGCATGTGCATGTGCATGTGCATGTGCATGTGCATGTGCATGTGCATGTGCATGTGCATGTGCATGTGCATGTGCATGTGCATGTGCATGTGCATGTGCATGTGCATGTGCATGTGCATGTGCATGTGCATGTGCATGTGCATGTGCATGTGCATGTGCATGTGCATGTGCATGTGCATGTGCATGTGCATGTGCATGTGCATGTGCATGTGCATGTGCATGTGCATGTGCATGTGCATGTGCATGTGCATGTGCATGTGCATGTGCATGTGCATGTGCATGTGCATGTGCATGTGCATGTGCATGTGCATGTGCATGTGCATGTGCATGTGCATGTGCATGTGCATGTGCATGTGCATGTGCATGTGCATGTGCATGTGCATGTGCATGTGCATGTGCATGTGCATGTGCATGTGCATGTGCATGTGCATGTGCATGTGCATGTGCATGTGCATGTGCATGTGCATGTGCATGTGCATGTGCATGTGCATGTGCATGTGCATGTGCATGTGCATGTGCATGTGCATGTGCATGTGCATGTGCATGTGCATGTGCATGTGCATGTGCATGTGCATGTGCATGTGCATGTGCATGTGCATGTGCATGTGCATGTGCATGTGCATGTGCATGTGCATGTGCATGTGCATGTGCATGTGCATGTGCATGTGCATGTGCATGTGCATGTGCATGTGCATGTGCATGTGCATGTGCATGTGCATGTGCATGTGCATGTGCATGTGCATGTGCATGTGCATGTGCATGTGCATGTGCATGTGCATGTGCATGTGCATGTGCATGTGCATGTGCATGTGCATGTGCATGTGCATGTGCATGTGCATGTGCATGTGCATGTGCATGTGCATGTGCATGTGCATGTGCATGTGCATGTGCATGTGCATGTGCATGTGCATGTGCATGTGCATGTGCATGTGCATGTGCATGTGCATGTGCATGTGCATGTGCATGTGCATGTGCATGTGCATGTGCATGTGCATGTGCATGTGCATGTGCATGTGCATGTGCATGTGCATGTGCATGTGCATGTGCATGTGCATGTGCATGTGCATGTGCATGTGCATGTGCATGTGCATGTGCATGTGCATGTGCATGTGCATGTGCATGTGCATGTGCATGTGCATGTGCATGTGCATGTGCATGTGCATGTGCATGTGCATGTGCATGTGCATGTGCATGTGCATGTGCATGTGCATGTGCATGTGCATGTGCATGTGCATGTGCATGTGCATGTGCATGTGCATGTGCATGTGCATGTGCATGTGCATGTGCATGTGCATGTGCATGTGCATGTGCATGTGCATGTGCATGTGCATGTGCATGTGCATGTGCATGTGCATGTGCATGTGCATGTGCATGTGCATGTGCATGTGCATGTGCATGTGCATGTGCATGTGCATGTGCATGTGCATGTGCATGTGCATGTGCATGTGCATGTGCATGTGCATGTGCATGTGCATGTGCATGTGCATGTGCATGTGCATGTGCATGTGCATGTGCATGTGCATGTGCATGTGCATGTGCATGTGCATGTGCATGTGCATGTGCATGTGCATGTGCATGTGCATGTGCATGTGCATGTGCATGTGCATGTGCATGTGCATGTGCATGTGCATGTGCATGTGCATGTGCATGTGCATGTGCATGTGCATGTGCATGTGCATGTGCATGTGCATGTGCATGTGCATGTGCATGTGCATGTGCATGTGCATGTGCATGTGCATGTGCATGTGCATGTGCATGTGCATGTGCATGTGCATGTGCATGTGCATGTGCATGTGCATGTGCATGTGCATGTGCATGTGCATGTGCATGTGCATGTGCATGTGCATGTGCATGTGCATGTGCATGTGCATGTGCATGTGCATGTGCATGTGCATGTGCATGTGCATGTGCATGTGCATGTGCATGTGCATGTGCATGTGCATGTGCATGTGCATGTGCATGTGCATGTGCATGTGCATGTGCATGTGCATGTGCATGTGCATGTGCATGTGCATGTGCATGTGCATGTGCATGTGCATGTGCATGTGCATGTGCATGTGCATGTGCATGTGCATGTGCATGTGCATGTGCATGTGCATGTGCATGTGCATGTGCATGTGCATGTGCATGTGCATGTGCATGTGCATGTGCATGTGCATGTGCATGTGCATGTGCATGTGCATGTGCATGTGCATGTGCATGTGCATGTGCATGTGCATGTGCATGTGCATGTGCATGTGCATGTGCATGTGCATGTGCATGTGCATGTGCATGTGCATGTGCATGTGCATGTGCATGTGCATGTGCATGTGCATGTGCATGTGCATGTGCATGTGCATGTGCATGTGCATGTGCATGTGCATGTGCATGTGCATGTGCATGTGCATGTGCATGTGCATGTGCATGTGCATGTGCATGTGCATGTGCATGTGCATGTGCATGTGCATGTGCATGTGCATGTGCATGTGCATGTGCATGTGCATGTGCATGTGCATGTGCATGTGCATGTGCATGTGCATGTGCATGTGCATGTGCATGTGCATGTGCATGTGCATGTGCATGTGCATGTGCATGTGCATGTGCATGTGCATGTGCATGTGCATGTGCATGTGCATGTGCATGTGCATGTGCATGTGCATGTGCATGTGCATGTGCATGTGCATGTGCATGTGCATGTGCATGTGCATGTGCATGTGCATGTGCATGTGCATGTGCATGTGCATGTGCATGTGCATGTGCATGTGCATGTGCATGTGCATGTGCATGTGCATGTGCATGTGCATGTGCATGTGCATGTGCATGTGCATGTGCATGTGCATGTGCATGTGCATGTGCATGTGCATGTGCATGTGCATGTGCATGTGCATGTGCATGTGCATGTGCATGTGCATGTGCATGTGCATGTGCATGTGCATGTGCATGTGCATGTGCATGTGCATGTGCATGTGCATGTGCATGTGCATGTGCATGTGCATGTGCATGTGCATGTGCATGTGCATGTGCATGTGCATGTGCATGTGCATGTGCATGTGCATGTGCATGTGCATGTGCATGTGCATGTGCATGTGCATGTGCATGTGCATGTGCATGTGCATGTGCATGTGCATGTGCATGTGCATGTGCATGTGCATGTGCATGTGCATGTGCATGTGCATGTGCATGTGCATGTGCATGTGCATGTGCATGTGCATGTGCATGTGCATGTGCATGTGCATGTGCATGTGCATGTGCATGTGCATGTGCATGTGCATGTGCATGTGCATGTGCATGTGCATGTGCATGTGCATGTGCATGTGCATGTGCATGTGCATGTGCATGTGCATGTGCATGTGCATGTGCATGTGCATGTGCATGTGCATGTGCATGTGCATGTGCATGTGCATGTGCATGTGCATGTGCATGTGCATGTGCATGTGCATGTGCATGTGCATGTGCATGTGCATGTGCATGTGCATGTGCATGTGCATGTGCATGTGCATGTGCATGTGCATGTGCATGTGCATGTGCATGTGCATGTGCATGTGCATGTGCATGTGCATGTGCATGTGCATGTGCATGTGCATGTGCATGTGCATGTGCATGTGCATGTGCATGTGCATGTGCATGTGCATGTGCATGTGCATGTGCATGTGCATGTGCATGTGCATGTGCATGTGCATGTGCATGTGCATGTGCATGTGCATGTGCATGTGCATGTGCATGTGCATGTGCATGTGCATGTGCATGTGCATGTGCATGTGCATGTGCATGTGCATGTGCATGTGCATGTGCATGTGCATGTGCATGTGCATGTGCATGTGCATGTGCATGTGCATGTGCATGTGCATGTGCATGTGCATGTGCATGTGCATGTGCATGTGCATGTGCATGTGCATGTGCATGTGCATGTGCATGTGCATGTGCATGTGCATGTGCATGTGCATGTGCATGTGCATGTGCATGTGCATGTGCATGTGCATGTGCATGTGCATGTGCATGTGCATGTGCATGTGCATGTGCATGTGCATGTGCATGTGCATGTGCATGTGCATGTGCATGTGCATGTGCATGTGCATGTGCATGTGCATGTGCATGTGCATGTGCATGTGCATGTGCATGTGCATGTGCATGTGCATGTGCATGTGCATGTGCATGTGCATGTGCATGTGCATGTGCATGTGCATGTGCATGTGCATGTGCATGTGCATGTGCATGTGCATGTGCATGTGCATGTGCATGTGCATGTGCATGTGCATGTGCATGTGCATGTGCATGTGCATGTGCATGTGCATGTGCATGTGCATGTGCATGTGCATGTGCATGTGCATGTGCATGTGCATGTGCATGTGCATGTGCATGTGCATGTGCATGTGCATGTGCATGTGCATGTGCATGTGCATGTGCATGTGCATGTGCATGTGCATGTGCATGTGCATGTGCATGTGCATGTGCATGTGCATGTGCATGTGCATGTGCATGTGCATGTGCATGTGCATGTGCATGTGCATGTGCATGTGCATGTGCATGTGCATGTGCATGTGCATGTGCATGTGCATGTGCATGTGCATGTGCATGTGCATGTGCATGTGCATGTGCATGTGCATGTGCATGTGCATGTGCATGTGCATGTGCATGTGCATGTGCATGTGCATGTGCATGTGCATGTGCATGTGCATGTGCATGTGCATGTGCATGTGCATGTGCATGTGCATGTGCATGTGCATGTGCATGTGCATGTGCATGTGCATGTGCATGTGCATGTGCATGTGCATGTGCATGTGCATGTGCATGTGCATGTGCATGTGCATGTGCATGTGCATGTGCATGTGCATGTGCATGTGCATGTGCATGTGCATGTGCATGTGCATGTGCATGTGCATGTGCATGTGCATGTGCATGTGCATGTGCATGTGCATGTGCATGTGCATGTGCATGTGCATGTGCATGTGCATGTGCATGTGCATGTGCATGTGCATGTGCATGTGCATGTGCATGTGCATGTGCATGTGCATGTGCATGTGCATGTGCATGTGCATGTGCATGTGCATGTGCATGTGCATGTGCATGTGCATGTGCATGTGCATGTGCATGTGCATGTGCATGTGCATGTGCATGTGCATGTGCATGTGCATGTGCATGTGCATGTGCATGTGCATGTGCATGTGCATGTGCATGTGCATGTGCATGTGCATGTGCATGTGCATGTGCATGTGCATGTGCATGTGCATGTGCATGTGCATGTGCATGTGCATGTGCATGTGCATGTGCATGTGCATGTGCATGTGCATGTGCATGTGCATGTGCATGTGCATGTGCATGTGCATGTGCATGTGCATGTGCATGTGCATGTGCATGTGCATGTGCATGTGCATGTGCATGTGCATGTGCATGTGCATGTGCATGTGCATGTGCATGTGCATGTGCATGTGCATGTGCATGTGCATGTGCATGTGCATGTGCATGTGCATGTGCATGTGCATGTGCATGTGCATGTGCATGTGCATGTGCATGTGCATGTGCATGTGCATGTGCATGTGCATGTGCATGTGCATGTGCATGTGCATGTGCATGTGCATGTGCATGTGCATGTGCATGTGCATGTGCATGTGCATGTGCATGTGCATGTGCATGTGCATGTGCATGTGCATGTGCATGTGCATGTGCATGTGCATGTGCATGTGCATGTGCATGTGCATGTGCATGTGCATGTGCATGTGCATGTGCATGTGCATGTGCATGTGCATGTGCATGTGCATGTGCATGTGCATGTGCATGTGCATGTGCATGTGCATGTGCATGTGCATGTGCATGTGCATGTGCATGTGCATGTGCATGTGCATGTGCATGTGCATGTGCATGTGCATGTGCATGTGCATGTGCATGTGCATGTGCATGTGCATGTGCATGTGCATGTGCATGTGCATGTGCATGTGCATGTGCATGTGCATGTGCATGTGCATGTGCATGTGCATGTGCATGTGCATGTGCATGTGCATGTGCATGTGCATGTGCATGTGCATGTGCATGTGCATGTGCATGTGCATGTGCATGTGCATGTGCATGTGCATGTGCATGTGCATGTGCATGTGCATGTGCATGTGCATGTGCATGTGCATGTGCATGTGCATGTGCATGTGCATGTGCATGTGCATGTGCATGTGCATGTGCATGTGCATGTGCATGTGCATGTGCATGTGCATGTGCATGTGCATGTGCATGTGCATGTGCATGTGCATGTGCATGTGCATGTGCATGTGCATGTGCATGTGCATGTGCATGTGCATGTGCATGTGCATGTGCATGTGCATGTGCATGTGCATGTGCATGTGCATGTGCATGTGCATGTGCATGTGCATGTGCATGTGCATGTGCATGTGCATGTGCATGTGCATGTGCATGTGCATGTGCATGTGCATGTGCATGTGCATGTGCATGTGCATGTGCATGTGCATGTGCATGTGCATGTGCATGTGCATGTGCATGTGCATGTGCATGTGCATGTGCATGTGCATGTGCATGTGCATGTGCATGTGCATGTGCATGTGCATGTGCATGTGCATGTGCATGTGCATGTGCATGTGCATGTGCATGTGCATGTGCATGTGCATGTGCATGTGCATGTGCATGTGCATGTGCATGTGCATGTGCATGTGCATGTGCATGTGCATGTGCATGTGCATGTGCATGTGCATGTGCATGTGCATGTGCATGTGCATGTGCATGTGCATGTGCATGTGCATGTGCATGTGCATGTGCATGTGCATGTGCATGTGCATGTGCATGTGCATGTGCATGTGCATGTGCATGTGCATGTGCATGTGCATGTGCATGTGCATGTGCATGTGCATGTGCATGTGCATGTGCATGTGCATGTGCATGTGCATGTGCATGTGCATGTGCATGTGCATGTGCATGTGCATGTGCATGTGCATGTGCATGTGCATGTGCATGTGCATGTGCATGTGCATGTGCATGTGCATGTGCATGTGCATGTGCATGTGCATGTGCATGTGCATGTGCATGTGCATGTGCATGTGCATGTGCATGTGCATGTGCATGTGCATGTGCATGTGCATGTGCATGTGCATGTGCATGTGCATGTGCATGTGCATGTGCATGTGCATGTGCATGTGCATGTGCATGTGCATGTGCATGTGCATGTGCATGTGCATGTGCATGTGCATGTGCATGTGCATGTGCATGTGCATGTGCATGTGCATGTGCATGTGCATGTGCATGTGCATGTGCATGTGCATGTGCATGTGCATGTGCATGTGCATGTGCATGTGCATGTGCATGTGCATGTGCATGTGCATGTGCATGTGCATGTGCATGTGCATGTGCATGTGCATGTGCATGTGCATGTGCATGTGCATGTGCATGTGCATGTGCATGTGCATGTGCATGTGCATGTGCATGTGCATGTGCATGTGCATGTGCATGTGCATGTGCATGTGCATGTGCATGTGCATGTGCATGTGCATGTGCATGTGCATGTGCATGTGCATGTGCATGTGCATGTGCATGTGCATGTGCATGTGCATGTGCATGTGCATGTGCATGTGCATGTGCATGTGCATGTGCATGTGCATGTGCATGTGCATGTGCATGTGCATGTGCATGTGCATGTGCATGTGCATGTGCATGTGCATGTGCATGTGCATGTGCATGTGCATGTGCATGTGCATGTGCATGTGCATGTGCATGTGCATGTGCATGTGCATGTGCATGTGCATGTGCATGTGCATGTGCATGTGCATGTGCATGTGCATGTGCATGTGCATGTGCATGTGCATGTGCATGTGCATGTGCATGTGCATGTGCATGTGCATGTGCATGTGCATGTGCATGTGCATGTGCATGTGCATGTGCATGTGCATGTGCATGTGCATGTGCATGTGCATGTGCATGTGCATGTGCATGTGCATGTGCATGTGCATGTGCATGTGCATGTGCATGTGCATGTGCATGTGCATGTGCATGTGCATGTGCATGTGCATGTGCATGTGCATGTGCATGTGCATGTGCATGTGCATGTGCATGTGCATGTGCATGTGCATGTGCATGTGCATGTGCATGTGCATGTGCATGTGCATGTGCATGTGCATGTGCATGTGCATGTGCATGTGCATGTGCATGTGCATGTGCATGTGCATGTGCATGTGCATGTGCATGTGCATGTGCATGTGCATGTGCATGTGCATGTGCATGTGCATGTGCATGTGCATGTGCATGTGCATGTGCATGTGCATGTGCATGTGCATGTGCATGTGCATGTGCATGTGCATGTGCATGTGCATGTGCATGTGCATGTGCATGTGCATGTGCATGTGCATGTGCATGTGCATGTGCATGTGCATGTGCATGTGCATGTGCATGTGCATGTGCATGTGCATGTGCATGTGCATGTGCATGTGCATGTGCATGTGCATGTGCATGTGCATGTGCATGTGCATGTGCATGTGCATGTGCATGTGCATGTGCATGTGCATGTGCATGTGCATGTGCATGTGCATGTGCATGTGCATGTGCATGTGCATGTGCATGTGCATGTGCATGTGCATGTGCATGTGCATGTGCATGTGCATGTGCATGTGCATGTGCATGTGCATGTGCATGTGCATGTGCATGTGCATGTGCATGTGCATGTGCATGTGCATGTGCATGTGCATGTGCATGTGCATGTGCATGTGCATGTGCATGTGCATGTGCATGTGCATGTGCATGTGCATGTGCATGTGCATGTGCATGTGCATGTGCATGTGCATGTGCATGTGCAGTGCATGTGCATGTGCATGTGTGCATGTGCATGTGCATGTGCATGTGCATGTGCATGTGCATGTGCATGTGCATGTGCATGTGCATGTGCATGTGCATGTGCATGTGCATGTGCATGTGCATGTGCATGTGCATGTGCATGTGCATGTGCATGTGCATGTGCATGTGCATGTGCATGTGCATGTGCATGTGCATGTGCATGTGCATGTGCATGTGCATGTGCATGTGCATGTGCATGTGCATGTGCATGTGCATGTGCATGTGCATGTGCATGTGCATGTGCATGTGCATGTGCATGTGCATGTGCATGTGCATGTGCATGTGCATGTGCATGTGCATGTGCATGTGCATGTGCATGTGCATGTGCATGTGCATGTGCATGTGCATGTGCATGTGCATGTGCATGTGCATGTGCATGTGCATGTGCATGTGCATGTGCATGTGCATGTGCATGTGCATGTGCATGTGCATGTGCATGTGCATGTGCATGTGCATGTGCATGTGCATGTGCATGTGCATGTGCATGTGCATGTGCATGTGCATGTGCATGTGCATGTGCATGTGCATGTGCATGTGCATGTGCATGTGCATGTGCATGTGCATGTGCATGTGCATGTGCATGTGCATGTGCATGTGCATGTGCATGTGCATGTGCATGTGCATGTGCATGTGCATGTGCATGTGCATGTGCATGTGCATGTGCATGTGCATGTGCATGTGCATGTGCATGTGCATGTGCATGTGCATGTGCATGTGCATGTGCATGTGCATGTGCATGTGCATGTGCATGTGCATGTGCATGTGCATGTGCATGTGCATGTGCATGTGCATGTGCATGTGCATGTGCATGTGCATGTGCATGTGCATGTGCATGTGCATGTGCATGTGCATGTGCATGTGCATGTGCATGTGCATGTGCATGTGCATGTGCATGTGCATGTGCATGTGCATGTGCATGTGCATGTGCATGTGCATGTGCATGTGCATGTGCATGTGCATGTGCATGTGCATGTGCATGTGCATGTGCATGTGCATGTGCATGTGCATGTGCATGTGCATGTGCATGTGCATGTGCATGTGCATGTGCATGTGCATGTGCATGTGCATGTGCATGTGCATGTGCATGTGCATGTGCATGTGCATGTGCATGTGCATGTGCATGTGCATGTGCATGTGCATGTGCATGTGCATGTGCATGTGCATGTGCATGTGCATGTGCATGTGCATGTGCATGTGCATGTGCATGTGCATGTGCATGTGCATGTGCATGTGCATGTGCATGTGCATGTGCATGTGCATGTGCATGTGCATGTGCATGTGCATGTGCATGTGCATGTGCATGTGCATGTGCATGTGCATGTGCATGTGCATGTGCATGTGCATGTGCATGTGCATGTGCATGTGCATGTGCATGTGCATGTGCATGTGCATGTGCATGTGCATGTGCATGTGCATGTGCATGTGCATGTGCATGTGCATGTGCATGTGCATGTGCATGTGCATGTGCATGTGCATGTGCATGTGCATGTGCATGTGCATGTGCATGTGCATGTGCATGTGCATGTGCATGTGCATGTGCATGTGCATGTGCATGTGCATGTGCATGTGCATGTGCATGTGCATGTGCATGTGCATGTGCATGTGCATGTGCATGTGCATGTGCATGTGCATGTGCATGTGCATGTGCATGTGCATGTGCATGTGCATGTGCATGTGCATGTGCATGTGCATGTGCATGTGCATGTGCATGTGCATGTGCATGTGCATGTGCATGTGCATGTGCATGTGCATGTGCATGTGCATGTGCATGTGCATGTGCATGTGCATGTGCATGTGCATGTGCATGTGCATGTGCATGTGCATGTGCATGTGCATGTGCATGTGCATGTGCATGTGCATGTGCATGTGCATGTGCATGTGCATGTGCATGTGCATGTGCATGTGCATGTGCATGTGCATGTGCATGTGCATGTGCATGTGCATGTGCATGTGCATGTGCATGTGCATGTGCATGTGCATGTGCATGTGCATGTGCATGTGCATGTGCATGTGCATGTGCATGTGCATGTGCATGTGCATGTGCATGTGCATGTGCATGTGCATGTGCATGTGCATGTGCATGTGCATGTGCATGTGCATGTGCATGTGCATGTGCATGTGCATGTGCATGTGCATGTGCATGTGCATGTGCATGTGCATGTGCATGTGCATGTGCATGTGCATGTGCATGTGCATGTGCATGTGCATGTGCATGTGCATGTGCATGTGCATGTGCATGTGCATGTGCATGTGCATGTGCATGTGCATGTGCATGTGCATGTGCATGTGCATGTGCATGTGCATGTGCATGTGCATGTGCATGTGCATGTGCATGTGCATGTGCATGTGCATGTGCATGTGCATGTGCATGTGCATGTGCATGTGCATGTGCATGTGCATGTGCATGTGCATGTGCATGTGCATGTGCATGTGCATGTGCATGTGCATGTGCATGTGCATGTGCATGTGCATGTGCATGTGCATGTGCATGTGCATGTGCATGTGCATGTGCATGTGCATGTGCATGTGCATGTGCATGTGCATGTGCATGTGCATGTGCATGTGCATGTGCATGTGCATGTGCATGTGCATGTGCATGTGCATGTGCATGTGCATGTGCATGTGCATGTGCATGTGCATGTGCATGTGCATGTGCATGTGCATGTGCATGTGCATGTGCATGTGCATGTGCATGTGCATGTGCATGTGCATGTGCATGTGCATGTGCATGTGCATGTGCATGTGCATGTGCATGTGCATGTGCATGTGCATGTGCATGTGCATGTGCATGTGCATGTGCATGTGCATGTGCATGTGCATGTGCATGTGCATGTGCATGTGCATGTGCATGTGCATGTGCATGTGCATGTGCATGTGCATGTGCATGTGCATGTGCATGTGCATGTGCATGTGCATGTGCATGTGCATGTGCATGTGCATGTGCATGTGCATGTGCATGTGCATGTGCATGTGCATGTGCATGTGCATGTGCATGTGCATGTGCATGTGCATGTGCATGTGCATGTGCATGTGCATGTGCATGTGCATGTGCATGTGCATGTGCATGTGCATGTGCATGTGCATGTGCATGTGCATGTGCATGTGCATGTGCATGTGCATGTGCATGTGCATGTGCATGTGCATGTGCATGTGCATGTGCATGTGCATGTGCATGTGCATGTGCATGTGCATGTGCATGTGCATGTGCATGTGCATGTGCATGTGCATGTGCATGTGCATGTGCATGTGCATGTGCATGTGCATGTGCATGTGCATGTGCATGTGCATGTGCATGTGCATGTGCATGTGCATGTGCATGTGCATGTGCATGTGCATGTGCATGTGCATGTGCATGTGCATGTGCATGTGCATGTGCATGTGCATGTGCATGTGCATGTGCATGTGCATGTGCATGTGCATGTGCATGTGCATGTGCATGTGCATGTGCATGTGCATGTGCATGTGCATGTGCATGTGCATGTGCATGTGCATGTGCATGTGCATGTGCATGTGCATGTGCATGTGCATGTGCATGTGCATGTGCATGTGCATGTGCATGTGCATGTGCATGTGCATGTGCATGTGCATGTGCATGTGCATGTGCATGTGCATGTGCATGTGCATGTGCATGTGCATGTGCATGTGCATGTGCATGTGCATGTGCATGTGCATGTGCATGTGCATGTGCATGTGCATGTGCATGTGCATGTGCATGTGCATGTGCATGTGCATGTGCATGTGCATGTGCATGTGCATGTGCATGTGCATGTGCATGTGCATGTGCATGTGCATGTGCATGTGCATGTGCATGTGCATGTGCATGTGCATGTGCATGTGCATGTGCATGTGCATGTGCATGTGCATGTGCATGTGCATGTGCATGTGCATGTGCATGTGCATGTGCATGTGCATGTGCATGTGCATGTGCATGTGCATGTGCATGTGCATGTGCATGTGCATGTGCATGTGCATGTGCATGTGCATGTGCATGTGCATGTGCATGTGCATGTGCATGTGCATGTGCATGTGCATGTGCATGTGCATGTGCATGTGCATGTGCATGTGCATGTGCATGTGCATGTGCATGTGCATGTGCATGTGCATGTGCATGTGCATGTGCATGTGCATGTGCATGTGCATGTGCATGTGCATGTGCATGTGCATGTGCATGTGCATGTGCATGTGCATGTGCATGTGCATGTGCATGTGCATGTGCATGTGCATGTGCATGTGCATGTGCATGTGCATGTGCATGTGCATGTGCATGTGCATGTGCATGTGCATGTGCATGTGCATGTGCATGTGCATGTGCATGTGCATGTGCATGTGCATGTGCATGTGCATGTGCATGTGCATGTGCATGTGCATGTGCATGTGCATGTGCATGTGCATGTGCATGTGCATGTGCATGTGCATGTGCATGTGCATGTGCATGTGCATGTGCATGTGCATGTGCATGTGCATGTGCATGTGCATGTGCATGTGCATGTGCATGTGCATGTGCATGTGCATGTGCATGTGCATGTGCATGTGCATGTGCATGTGCATGTGCATGTGCATGTGCATGTGCATGTGCATGTGCATGTGCATGTGCATGTGCATGTGCATGTGCATGTGCATGTGCATGTGCATGTGCATGTGCATGTGCATGTGCATGTGCATGTGCATGTGCATGTGCATGTGCATGTGCATGTGCATGTGCATGTGCATGTGCATGTGCATGTGCATGTGCATGTGCATGTGCATGTGCATGTGCATGTGCATGTGCATGTGCATGTGCATGTGCATGTGCATGTGCATGTGCATGTGCATGTGCATGTGCATGTGCATGTGCATGTGCATGTGCATGTGCATGTGCATGTGCATGTGCATGTGCATGTGCATGTGCATGTGCATGTGCATGTGCATGTGCATGTGCATGTGCATGTGCATGTGCATGTGCATGTGCATGTGCATGTGCATGTGCATGTGCATGTGCATGTGCATGTGCATGTGCATGTGCATGTGCATGTGCATGTGCATGTGCATGTGCATGTGCATGTGCATGTGCATGTGCATGTGCATGTGCATGTGCATGTGCATGTGCATGTGCATGTGCATGTGCATGTGCATGTGCATGTGCATGTGCATGTGCATGTGCATGTGCATGTGCATGTGCATGTGCATGTGCATGTGCATGTGCATGTGCATGTGCATGTGCATGTGCATGTGCATGTGCATGTGCATGTGCATGTGCATGTGCATGTGCATGTGCATGTGCATGTGCATGTGCATGTGCATGTGCATGTGCATGTGCATGTGCATGTGCATGTGCATGTGCATGTGCATGTGCATGTGCATGTGCATGTGCATGTGCATGTGCATGTGCATGTGCATGTGCATGTGCATGTGCATGTGCATGTGCATGTGCATGTGCATGTGCATGTGCATGTGCATGTGCATGTGCATGTGCATGTGCATGTGCATGTGCATGTGCATGTGCATGTGCATGTGCATGTGCATGTGCATGTGCATGTGCATGTGCATGTGCATGTGCATGTGCATGTGCATGTGCATGTGCATGTGCATGTGCATGTGCATGTGCATGTGCATGTGCATGTGCATGTGCATGTGCATGTGCATGTGCATGTGCATGTGCATGTGCATGTGCATGTGCATGTGCATGTGCATGTGCATGTGCATGTGCATGTGCATGTGCATGTGCATGTGCATGTGCATGTGCATGTGCATGTGCATGTGCATGTGCATGTGCATGTGCATGTGCATGTGCATGTGCATGTGCATGTGCATGTGCATGTGCATGTGCATGTGCATGTGCATGTGCATGTGCATGTGCATGTGCATGTGCATGTGCATGTGCATGTGCATGTGCATGTGCATGTGCATGTGCATGTGCATGTGCATGTGCATGTGCATGTGCATGTGCATGTGCATGTGCATGTGCATGTGCATGTGCATGTGCATGTGCATGTGCATGTGCATGTGCATGTGCATGTGCATGTGCATGTGCATGTGCATGTGCATGTGCATGTGCATGTGCATGTGCATGTGCATGTGCATGTGCATGTGCATGTGCATGTGCATGTGCATGTGCATGTGCATGTGCATGTGCATGTGCATGTGCATGTGCATGTGCATGTGCATGTGCATGTGCATGTGCATGTGCATGTGCATGTGCATGTGCATGTGCATGTGCATGTGCATGTGCATGTGCATGTGCATGTGCATGTGCATGTGCATGTGCATGTGCATGTGCATGTGCATGTGCATGTGCATGTGCATGTGCATGTGCATGTGCATGTGCATGTGCATGTGCATGTGCATGTGCATGTGCATGTGCATGTGCATGTGCATGTGCATGTGCATGTGCATGTGCATGTGCATGTGCATGTGCATGTGCATGTGCATGTGCATGTGCATGTGCATGTGCATGTGCATGTGCATGTGCATGTGCATGTGCATGTGCATGTGCATGTGCATGTGCATGTGCATGTGCATGTGCATGTGCATGTGCATGTGCATGTGCATGTGCATGTGCATGTGCATGTGCATGTGCATGTGCATGTGCATGTGCATGTGCATGTGCATGTGCATGTGCATGTGCATGTGCATGTGCATGTGCATGTGCATGTGCATGTGCATGTGCATGTGCATGTGCATGTGCATGTGCATGTGCATGTGCATGTGCATGTGCATGTGCATGTGCATGTGCATGTGCATGTGCATGTGCATGTGCATGTGCATGTGCATGTGCATGTGCATGTGCATGTGCATGTGCATGTGCATGTGCATGTGCATGTGCATGTGCATGTGCATGTGCATGTGCATGTGCATGTGCATGTGCATGTGCATGTGCATGTGCATGTGCATGTGCATGTGCATGTGCATGTGCATGTGCATGTGCATGTGCATGTGCATGTGCATGTGCATGTGCATGTGCATGTGCATGTGCATGTGCATGTGCATGTGCATGTGCATGTGCATGTGCATGTGCATGTGCATGTGCATGTGCATGTGCATGTGCATGTGCATGTGCATGTGCATGTGCATGTGCATGTGCATGTGCATGTGCATGTGCATGTGCATGTGCATGTGCATGGGCATGTGCATGTGCATGTGCATGTGCATGTGCATGTGCATGTGCATGTGCATGTGCATGTGCATGTGCATGTGCATTTGCATGTGCATGTGCATGTGCATGTGCATGTGCATGTGCATGTGCATGTGCATGTGCATGTGCATGTGCATGTGCATGTGCATGTGCATGTGCATGTGCATGTGCATGTGCATGTGCATGTGCATGTGCATGTGCATGTGCATGTGCATGTGCATGTGCATGTGCATGTGCATGTGCATGTGCATGTGCATGTGCATGTGCATGTGCATGTGCATGTGCATGTGCATGTGCATGTGCATGTGCATGTGCATGTGCATGTGCATGTGCATGTGCATGTGCATGTGCATGTGCATGTGCATGTGCATGTGCATGTGCATGTGCATGTGCATGTGCATGTGCATGTGCATGTGCATGTGCATGTGCATGTGCATGTGCATGTGCATGTGCATGTGCATGTGCATGTGCATGTGCATGTGCATGTGCATGTGCATGTGCATGTGCATGTGCATGTGCATGTGCATGTGCATGTGCATGTGCATGTGCATGTGCATGTGCATGTGCATGTGCATGTGCATGTGCATGTGCATGTGCATGTGCATGTGCATTTGCATGTGCATGTGCATGTGCATGTGCATGTGCATGTGCATGTGCATGTGCATGTGCATGTGCATGTGCATGTGCATGTGCATGTGCATGTGCATGTGCATGTGCATGTGCATGTGCATGTGCATGTGCATGTGCATGTGCATGTGCATGTGCATGTGCATGTGCATGTGCATGTGCATTTGCATGTTCATGTGCATGTGCATGTGCATGTGCATGTGCATGTGAATTTGCATGTGCATGTGCATGTGCATGTGCATGTGCATGTGCATGTGCATGTGCATGTGCATGTGCATGTGCATGTGCATGTGCATGTGCATGTGCATGTGCATGTGCATGAGCATGTGCATGTGCATGTGCATGTGCATGTGCATGTGCATGTGCATGTGCATGTGCATGTGCATGTGCATGTGCATGTGCATTTGCATGTGCATGTGCATGTGCATGTGCATGTGCATGTGCATGTGCATGTGCATGTGCATGTGCATGTGCATGAACATGCACGTGCACATGCATGTGCATGTGCACGTGCATGTGCATGTGCATGTGCATGTGCATGTGCATGTGCATGTGCATGTGCATGTGCATTTGCATGTGCATGTGCATGTGCATGTGCATGTGTATGTGCATGTGCATGTGCATGTGCATGTGCATGTGCATGTGCATGTGCATGTGTATGTGCATGTGCATGTGCATGTGCATGTGCATGTGCATGTGCATGTGCATGTGTATGTGCATGTGCATGTGCATGTGCATGTGCATGTGCATGTGCATGTGCATGTGCATGTGCATTTGCATGTGCATGTGCATGTGCATGTGCATGTGCATGTGCATGTGCATGTGCATGTGCATGTGCATGTGCATGTGCATGTGCATGTGCATGTGCATGTGCATGTGCATGTGCATGTGCATGTGCATGTGCATGTGCATGTGCATGTGCATGTGCATGTGCATGTGCATGTGCATGTGCATGTGCATGTGCATGTGCATGTGCATGTGCATGTGCATGTGCATGTGCATGTGCATGTGCATGTGCATGTGCATGTGCATGTGCATGTGCATGTGCATGTGCATGTGCATGTGCATGTGCATGTGCATGTGCATGTGCATGTGCATGTGCATGTGCATGTGCATGTGCATGTGCATGTGCATGTGCATGTGCATGTGCATGTGCATGTGCATGTGCATGTGCATGTGCATGTGCATGTGCATGTGCATGTGCATGTGCATGTGCATGTGCATGTGCATGTGCATGTGCATGTGCATGTGCATGTGCATGTGCATGTGCATGTGCATGTGCATGTGCATGTGCATGTGCATGTGCATGTGCATGTGCATGTGCATGTGCATGTGCATGTGCATGTGCATGTGCATGTGCATGTGCATGTGCATGTGCATGTGCATGTGCATGTGCATGTGCATGTGCATGTGCATGTGCATGTGCATGTGCATGTGCATGTGCATGTGCATGTGCATGTGCATGTGCATGTGCATGTGCATGTGCATGTGCATGTGCATGTGCATGTGCATGTGCATGTGCATGTGCATGTGCATGTGCATGTGCATGTGCATGTGCATGTGCATGTGCATGTGCATGTGCATGTGCATGTGCATGTGCATGTGCATGTGCATGTGCATGTGCATGTGCATGTGCATGTGCACGTGCATGTGCATGTGCATGTGCATGTGCACGTGCATGTGCATGTGCATGTGCATGTGCATGTGCATGTGCATGTGCATGTGCATGTGCATTTGCATGTGCATGTGCATGTGCATGTGCATGTGTATGTGCATGTGCATGTGCATGTGCATGTGCATGTGCATGTGCATGTGCATGTGCTATGTGCATGTGCTTGTGCATGTGCATGTGCATGTGCATGTGCATGTGCTATGTGCATGTGCATGTGCATGTGCATGTGCATGTGCATGTGCATGTGCATGTGCATGTGCATGTGCATGTGCATGTGCATGTGCATGTGCATGTGCATGTGCATGTGCATGTGCATGTGCATGTGCATGTGCATGTGCATGTGCATGTGCATGTGCATGTGCATGTGCATGTGCATGTGCATGTGCATGTGCATGTGCATGTGCATGTGCATGTGCATGTGCATGTGCATGTGCATGTGCATGTGCATGTGCATGTGCATGTGCATGTGCATGTGCATGTGCATGTGCATGTGCATGTGCATGTGCATGTGCATGTGCATGTGCATGTGCATGTGCATGTGCATGTGCATGTGCATGTGCATGTGCATGTGCATGTGCATGTGCATGTGCATGTGCATGTGCATGTGCATGTGCATGTGCATGTGCATGTGCATGTGCATGTGCATGTGCATGTGCATGTGCATGTGCATGTGCATGTGCATGTGCATGTGCATGTGCATGTGCATGTGCATGTGCATGTGCATGTGCATGTGCATGTGCATGTGCATGTGCATGTGCATGTGCATGTGCATGTGCATGTGCATGTGCATGTGCATGTGCATGTGCATGTGCATGTGCATGTGCATGTGCATGTGCATGTGCATGTGCATGTGCATGTGCATGTGCATGTGCATGTGCATGTGCATGTGCATGTGCATGTGCATGTGCATGTGCATGTGCATGTGCATGTGCATGTGCATGTGCATGTGCATGTGCATGTGCATGTGCATGTGCATGTGCATGTGCATGTGCATGTGCATGTGCATGTGCATGTGCATGTGCATGTGCATGTGCATGTGCATGTGCATGTGCATGTGCATGTGCATGTGCATGTGCATGTGCATGTGCATGTGCATGTGCATGTGCATGTGCATGTGCATGTGCATGTGCATGTGCATGTGCATGTGCATGTGCATGTGCATGTGCATGTGCATGTGCATGTGCATGTGCATGTGCATGTGCATGTGCATGTGCATGTGCATGTGCATGTGCATGTGCATGTGCATGTGCATGTGCATGTGCATGTGCATGTGCATGTGCATGTGCATGTGCATGTGCATGTGCATGTGCATGTGCATGTGCATGTGCATGTGCATGTGCATGTGCATGTGCATGTGCATGTGCATGTGCATGTGCATGTGCATGTGCATGTGCATGTGCATGTGCATGTGCATGTGCATGTGCATGTGCATGTGCATGTGCATGTGCATGTGCATGTGCATGTGCATGTGCATGTGCATGTGCATGTGCATGTGCATGTGCATGTGCATGTGCATGTGCATGTGCATGTGCATGTGCATGTGCATGTGCATGTGCATGTGCATGTGCATGTGCATGTGCATGTGCATGTGCATGTGCATGTGCATGTGCATGTGCATGTGCATGTGCATGTGCATGTGCATGTGCATGTGCATGTGCATGTGCATGTGCATGTGCATGTGCATGTGCATGTGCATGTGCATGTGCATGTGCATGTGCATGTGCATGTGCATGTGCATGTGCATGTGCATGTGCATGTGCATGTGCATGTGCATGTGCATGTGCATGTGCATGTGCATGTGCATGTGCATGTGCATGTGCATGTGCATGTGCATGTGCATGTGCATGTGCATGTGCATGTGCATGTGCATGTGCATGTGCATGTGCATGTGCATGTGCATGTGCATGTGCATGTGCATGTGCATGTGCATGTGCATGTGCATGTGCATGTGCATGTGCATGTGCATGTGCATGTGCATGTGCATGTGCATGTGCATGTGCATGTGCATGTGCATGTGCATGTGCATGTGCATGTGCATGTGCATGTGCATGTGCATGTGCATGTGCATGTGCATGTGCATGTGCATGTGCATGTGCATGTGCATGTGCATGTGCATGTGCATGTGCATGTGCATGTGCATGTGCATGTGCATGTGCATGTGCATGTGCATGTGCATGTGCATGTGCATGTGCATGTGCATGTGCTATGTGCACGTGCATGTGCATGTGCATGTGCATGTGCATGTGCATGTGCACGTTCACGTGCATGTGCATGTGCATGTGCATGTGCACGTGCATGTGCATGTGCATGTGCATGTGCACGTGCATGTGCATGTGCATGTGCATGTGCATGTGCATGTGCATGTGCATGTGCATGTGCATGTGCATGTGCATGTGCATGTGCATGTGCATGTGCATGTGCATGTGCATGTGCATGTGCATGTGCATGTGCATGTGCATGTGCATGTGCATGTGCATGTGCATGTGCATGTGCATGTGCATGTGCATGTGCATGTGCATGTGCATGTGCATGTGCATGTGCATGTGCATGTGCATGTGCATGTGCATGTGCATGTGCATGTGCATGTGCATGTGCATGTGCATGTGCATGTGCATGTGCATGTGCATGTGCATGTGCATGTGTCATGTGCATGTGCATGTGCATGTGCATGTGCATGTGCATGTGCATGTGCATGTGCATGTGCATGTGCATGTGCATGTGCATGTGCATGTGCATGTGCATGTGCATGTGCATGTGCATGTGCATGTGCATGTGCATGTGCATGTGCATGTGCATGTGCATGTGCATGTGCATGTGCATGTGCATGTGCATGTGCATGTGCATGTGCATGTGCATGTGCATGTGCACGTGCATGTGCATGTGCATGTGCATGTGCATGTGCATGTGCACGTTCACGTGCATGTGCATGTGCATGTGCATGTGCACGTGCATGTGCATGTGCATGTGCATGTGCACGTGCATGTGCATGTGCATGTGCATGTGCATGTGCATGTGCATGTGCATGTGCATGTGCATTTGCATGTGCATGTGCATGTGCATGTGCATGTGTATGTGCATGTGCATGTGCATGTGCATGTGCATGTGCATGTGCATGTGCATGTGCATGTGCATGTGCATGTGCATGTGCATGTGCATGTGCATGTGCATGTGCATGTGCATGTGCATGTGCATGTGCATGTGCATGTGCATGTGCATGTGCATGTGCATGTGCATGTGCATGTGCATGTGCATGTGCATGTGCATGTGCATGTGCATGTGCATGTGCATGTGCATGTGCATGTGCATGTGCATGTGCATGTGCATGTGCATGTGCATGTGCATGTGCATGTGCATGTGCATGTGCATGTGCATGTGCATGTGCATGTGCATGTGCATGTGCATGTGCATGTGCATGTGCATGTGCATGTGCATGTGCATGTGCATGTGCATGTGCATGTGCATGTGCATGTGCATGTGCATGTGCATGTGCATGTGCATGTGCATGTGCATGTGCATGTGCATGTGCATGTGCATGTGCATGTGCATTTGCATGTGCATGTGCATGTGCATGTGCATGTGCATGTGCATGTGCATGTGCATGTGCATGTGCATGTGCATGTGCATGTGCATGTGCATGTGCATGTGCATGTGCATGTGCATGTGCATGTGCATGTGCATGTGCATGTGCATGTGCATGTGCATGTGCATGTGCATGTGCATGTGCATGTGCATGTGCATGTGCATGTGCATGTGCATGTGCATGTGCATGTGCATGTGCATGTGCATGTGCATGTGCATGTGCATGTGCATGTGCATGTGCATGTGCATGTGCATGTGCATGTGCATGTGCATGTGCATGTGCATGGGCATGTGCATGTGCATGTGCATGTGCATGTGCATGTGCATGTGCATGTGCATGTGCATGTGCATGTGCATGTGCATGTGCATGTGCATGTGCATGTGCATGTGCATGTGCATGTGCATGTGCATGTGCATGTGCATGTGCATGTGCATGTGCATGTGCATGTGCATGTGCATGTGCATGTGCATGTGCATGTGCATGTGCATGTGCATGTGCATGTGCATGTGCATGTGCATGTGCATGTGATGTGCATGTGCATGTGCATGTGCATGTGCATGTGCATGTGCATGTGCATGTGCATGTGCATGTGCATGTGCATGTGCATGTGCATGTGCATGTGCATGTGCATGTGCATGTGCATGTGCATGTGCATGTGCATGTGCATGTGCATGTGCATGTGCATGTGCATGTGCATGTGCATGTGCATGTGCATGTGCATGTGCATGTGCATGTGCATGTGCATGTGCATGTGCATGTGCATGTGCATGTGCATGTGCATGTGCATGTGCATGTGCATGTGCATGTGCATGTGCATGTGCATGTGCATGTGCATGTGCATGTGCATGTGCATGTGCATGTGCATGTGCATGTGCATGTGCATGTGCATGTGCATGTGCATGTGCATGTGCATGTGCATGTGCATGTGCATGTGCATGTGCATGTGCATGTGCATGTGCATGTGCATGTGCATGTGCATGTGCATGTGCATGTGCATGTGCATGTGCATGTGCATTTGCATGTGCATGTGCATGTGCATGTGCATGTGCATGTGCATGTGCATGTGCATGTGCATGTGCATGTGCATGTGCATGTGCATGTGCATGTGCATGTGCATGTGCATGTGCATGTGCATGTGCATGTGCATGTGCATGTGCATGTGCATGTGCATGTGCATGTGCATGTGCATGTGCATGTGCATGTGCATGTGCATGTGCATGTGCATGTGCATGTGCATGTGCATGTGCATGTGCATGTGCATGTGCATGTGCATGTGCATGTGCATGTGCATGTGCATGTGCATGTGCATGTGCATGTGCATGTGCATGTGCATGTGCATGTGCATGTGCATGTGCATGTGCATGTGCATGTGCATGTGCATGTGCATGTGCATGTGCATGTGCATGTGCATGTGCATGTGCATGTGCATGTGCATGTGCATGTGCATGTGCATGTGCATGTGCATGTGCATGTGCATGTGCATGTGCATGTGCATGTGCATGTGCATGTGCATGTGCATGTGCATGTGCATGTGCATGTGCATGTGCATGTGCATGTGCATGTGCATGTGCATGTGCATGTGCATGTGCATGTGCATGTGCATGTGCATGTGCATGTGCATGTGCATGTGCATGTGCATGTGCATGTGCATGTGCATGTGCATGTGCATGTGCATGTGCATGTGCATGTGCATGTGCATGTGCATGTGCATGTGCATGTGCATGTGCATGTGCATGTGCATGTGCATGTGCATGTGCATGTGCATGTGCATGTGCATGTGCATGTGCATGTGCATGTGCATGTGCATGTGCATGTGCATGTGCATGTGCATGTGCATGTGCATGTGCATGTGCATGTGCATGTGCATGTGCATGTGCATGTGCATGTGCATGTGCATGTGCATGTGCATGTGCATGTGCATGTGCATGTGCATGTGCATGTGCATGTGCACGTGCATGTGCATGTGCATGTGCATGTGCATGTGCATGTGCAGTGCACGTGCATGTGCATGTGCATGTGCATGTGCATGTGCATGTGCATGTGCATGTGCATGTGCATGTGCATGTGCATGTGCATGTGCATGTGCATGTGCATGTGCATGTGCATGTGCATGTGCATTTGCATGTGCATGTGCATGTGCATGTGCATGTGCATGTGCATGTGCATGTGCATGTGCATGTGCATGTGCATGTGCATGTGCATGTGCATGTGCATGTGCATGTGCATGTGCATGTGCATGTGCATGTGCATGTGCTATGTGCATGTGCATGTGCATGTGCATGTGCATGTGCATGTGCATGTGCATGTGCATGTGCATGTGCATGTGCATGTGCATGTGCATGTGCATGTGCATGTGCATGTGCATGTGCATGTGCATGTGCATGTGCATGTGCATGTGCATGTGCATGTGCATGTGCATGTGCATGTGCATGTGCATGTGCATGTGCATGTGCATGTGCATGTGCATGTGCATGTGCATGTGCATGTGCATGTGCATGTGCATGTGCATGTGCATGTGCATGTGCATGTGCATGTGCATGTGCATGTGCATGTGCATGTGCATGTGCATGTGCATGTGCATGTGCATGTGCATGTGCATGTGCATGTGCATGTGCATGTGCATGTGCATGTGCATGTGCATGTGCATGTGCATGTGCATGTGCATGTGCATGTGCATGTGCATGTGCATGTGCATGTGCATGTGCATGTGCATGTGCATGTGCATGTGCATGTGCATGTGCATGTGCATGTGCATGTGCATGTGCATGTGCATGTGCATGTGCATGTGCATGTGCATGTGCATGTGCATGTGCATGTGCATGTGCATGTGCATGTGCATGTGCATGTGCATGTGCATGTGCATGTGCATGTGCATGTGCATGTGCATGTGCATGTGCATGTGCATGTGCATGTGCATGTGCATGTGCATGTGCATGTGCATGTGCATGTGCATGTGCATGTGCATGTGCATGTGCATGTGCATGTGCATGTGCATGTGCATGTGCATGTGCATGTGCATGTGCATGTGCATGTGCATGTGCATGTGCATGTGCATGTGCATGTGCATGTGCATGTGCATGTGCATGTGCATGTGCATGTGCATGTGCATGTGCATGTGCATGTGCATGTGCATGTGCATGTGCATGTGCATGTGCATGTGCATGTGCATGTGCATGTGCATGTGCATGTGCATGTGCATGTGCATGTGCATGTGCATGTGCATGTGCATGTGCATGTGCATGTGCATGTGCATGTGCATGTGCATGTGCATGTGCATGTGC
The DNA here is from genome assembly GCA_946251905.1 of Cryptocephalus moraei. NCBI lineage: Eukaryota > Metazoa > Arthropoda > Insecta > Coleoptera > Chrysomelidae > Cryptocephalus > Cryptocephalus moraei. The sequence goes on from CAMIUK010000064.1 coordinate 36,250, forward strand.
ATGTGCATGTGCATGTGCATGTGCATGTGCATGTGCATGTGCATGTGCATGTGCATGTGCATGTGCATGTGCATGTGCATGTGCATGTGCATGTGCATGTGCATGTGCATGTGCATGTGCATGTGCATGTGCATGTGCATGTGCATGTGCATGTGCATGTGCATGTGCATGTGCATGTGCATGTGCATGTGCATGTGCATGTGCATGTGCATGTGCATGTGCATGTGCATGTGCATGTGCATGTGCATGTGCATGTGCATGTGCATGTGCATGTGCATGTGCATGTGCATGTGCATGTGCATGTGCATGTGCATGTGCATGTGCATGTGCATGTGCATGTGCATGTGCATGTGCATGTGCATGTGCATGTGCATGTGCATGTGCATGTGCATGTGCATGTGCATGTGCATGTGCATGTGCATGTGCATGTGCATGTGCATGTGCATGTGCATGTGCATGTGCATGTGCATGTGCATGTGCATGTGCATGTGCATGTGCATGTGCATGTGCATGTGCATGTGCATGTGCATGTGCATGTGCATGTGCATGTGCATGTGCATGTGCATGTGCATGTGCATGTGCATGTGCATGTGCATGTGCATGTGCATGTGCATGTGCATGTGCATGTGCATGTGCATGTGCATGTGCATGTGCATGTGCATGTGCATGTGCATGTGCATGTGCATGTGCATGTGCATGTGCATGTGCATGTGCATGTGCATGTGCATGTGCATGTGCATGTGCATGTGCATGTGCATGTGCATGTGCATGTGCATGTGCATGTGCATGTGCATGTGCATGTGCATGTGCATGTGCATGTGCATGTGCATGTGCATGTGCATGTGCATGTGCATGTGCATGTGCATGTGCATGTGCATGTGCATGTGCATGTGCATGTGCATGTGCATGTGCATGTGCATGTGCATGTGCATGTGCATGTGCATGTGCATGTGCATGTGCATGTGCATGTGCATGTGCATGTGCATGTGCATGTGCATGTGCATGTGCATGTGCATGTGCATGTGCATGTGCATGTGCATGTGCATGTGCATGTGCATGTGCATGTGCATGTGCATGTGCATGTGCATGTGCATGTGCATGTGCATGTGCATGTGCATGTGCATGTGCATGTGCATGTGCATGTGCATGTGCATGTGCATGTGCATGTGCATGTGCATGTGCATGTGCATGTGCATGTGCATGTGCATGTGCATGTGCATGTGCATGTGCATGTGCATGTGCATGTGCATGTGCATGTGCATGTGCATGTGCATGTGCATGTGCATGTGCATGTGCATGTGCATGTGCATGTGCATGTGCATGTGCATGTGCATGTGCATGTGCATGTGCATGTGCATGTGCATGTGCATGTGCATGTGCATGTGCATGTGCATGTGCATGTGCATGTGCATGTGCATGTGCATGTGCATGTGCATGTGCATGTGCATGTGCATGTGCATGTGCATGTGCATGTGCATGTGCATGTGCATGTGCATGTGCATGTGCATGTGCATGTGCATGTGCATGTGCATGTGCATGTGCATGTGCATGTGCATGCATGTGCATGTGCATGTGCATGTGCATGTGCATGTGCATGTGCATGTGCATGTGCATGTGCATGTGCATGTGCATGTGCATGTGCATGTGCATGTGCATGTGCATGTGCATGTGCATGTGCATGTGCATGTGCATGTGCATGTGCATGTGCATGTGCATGTGCATGTGCATGTGCATGTGCATGTGCATGTGCATGTGCATGTGCATGTGCATGTGCATGTGCATGTGCATGTGCATTGCATGTGCATGTGCATGTGCATGTGCATGTGCATGTGCATGTGCATGTGCATGTGCATGTGCATGTGCATGTGCATGTGCATGTGCATGTGCATGTGCATGTGCATGTGCATGTGCATGTGCATGTGCATGTGCATGTGCATGTGCATGTGCATGTGCATGTGCATGTGCATGTGCATGTGCATGTGCATGTGCATGTGCATGTGCATGTGCATGTGCATGTGCATGTGCATGTGCATGTGCATGTGCATGTGCATGTGCATGTGCATGTGCATGTGCATGTGCATGTGCATGTGCATGTGCATGTGCATGTGCATGTGCATGTGCATGTGCATGTGCATGTGCATGTGCATGTGCATGTGCATGTGCATGTGCATGTGCATGTGCATGTGCATGTGCATGTGCATGTGCATGTGCATGTGCATGTGCATGTGCATGTGCATGTGCATGTGCATGTGCATGTGCATGTGCATGTGCATGTGCATGTGCATGTGCATGTGCATGTGCATGTGCATGTGCATGTGCATGTGCATGTGCATGTGCATGTGCATGTGCATGTGCATGTGCATGTGCATGTGCATGTGCATGTGCATGTGCATGTGCATGTGCATGTGCATGTGCATGTGCATGTGCATGTGCATGTGCATGTGCATGTGCATGTGCATGTGCATGTGCATGTGCATGTGCATGTGCATGTGCATGTGCATGTGCATGTGCATGTGCATGTGCATGTGCATGTGCATGTGCATGTGCATGTGCATGTGCATGTGCATGTGCATGTGCATGTGCATGTGCATGTGCATGTGCATGTGCATGTGCATGTGCATGTGCATGTGCATGTGCATGTGCATGTGCATGTGCATGTGCATGTGCATGTGCATGTGCATGTGCATGTGCATGTGCATGTGCATGTGCATGTGCATGTGCATGTGCATGTGCATGTGCATGTGCATGTGCATGTGCATGTGCATGTGCATGTGCATGTGCATGTGCATGTGCATGTGCATGTGCATGTGCATGTGCATGTGCATGTGCATGTGCATGTGCATGTGCATGTGCATGTGCATGTGCATGTGCATGTGCATGTGCATGTGCATGTGCATGTGCATGTGCATGTGCATGTGCATGTGCATGTGCATGTGCATGTGCATGTGCATGTGCATGTGCATGTGCATGTGCATGTGCATGTGCATGTGCATGTGCATGTGCATGTGCATGTGCATGTGCATGTGCATGTGCATGTGCATGTGCATGTGCATGTGCATGTGCATGTGCATGTGCATGTGCATGTGCATGTGCATGTGCATGTGCATGTGCATGTGCATGTGCATGTGCATGTGCATGTGCATGTGCATGTGCATGTGCATGTGCATGTGCATGTGCATGTGCATGTGCATGTGCATGTGCATGTGCATGTGCATGTGCATGTGCATGTGCATGTGCATGTGCATGTGCATGTGCATGTGCATGTGCATGTGCATGTGCATGTGCATGTGCATGTGCATGTGCATGTGCATGTGCATGTGCATGTGCATGTGCATGTGCATGTGCATGTGCATGTGCATGTGCATGTGCATGTGCATGTGCATGTGCATGTGCATGTGCATGTGCATGTGCATGTGCATGTGCATGTGCATGTGCATGTGCATGTGCATGTGCATGTGCATGTGCATGTGCATGTGCATGTGCATGTGCATGTGCATGTGCATGTGCATGTGCATGTGCATGTGCATGTGCATGTGCATGTGCATGTGCATGTGCATGTGCATGTGCATGTGCATGTGCATGTGCATGTGCATGTGCATGTGCATGTGCATGTGCATGTGCATGTGCATGTGCATGTGCATGTGCATGTGCATGTGCATGTGCATGTGCATGTGCATGTGCATGTGCATGTGCATGTGCATGTGCATGTGCATGTGCATGTGCATGTGCATGTGCATGTGCATGTGCATGTGCATGTGCATGTGCATGTGCATGTGCATGTGCATGTGCATGTGCATGTGCATGTGCATGTGCATGTGCATGTGCATGTGCATGTGCATGTGCATGTGCATGTGCATGTGCATGTGCATGTGCATGTGCATGTGCATGTGCATGTGCATGTGCATGTGCATGTGCATGTGCATGTGCATGTGCATGTGCATGTGCATGTGCATGTGCATGTGCATGTGCATGTGCATGTGCATGTGCATGTGCATGTGCATGTGCATGTGCATGTGCATGTGCATGTGCATGTGCATGTGCATGTGCATGTGCATGTGCATGTGCATGTGCATGTGCATGTGCATGTGCATGTGCATGTGCATGTGCATGTGCATGTGCATGTGCATGTGCATGTGCATGTGCATGTGCATGTGCATGTGCATGTGCATGTGCATGTGCATGTGCATGTGCATGTGCATGTGCATGTGCATGTGCATGTGCATGTGCATGTGCATGTGCATGTGCATGTGCATGTGCATGTGCATGTGCATGTGCATGTGCATGTGCATGTGCATGTGCATGTGCATGTGCATGTGCATGTGCATGTGCATGTGCATGTGCATGTGCATGTGCATGTGCATGTGCATGTGCATGTGCATGTGCATGTGCATGTGCATGTGCATGTGCATGTGCATGTGCATGTGCATGTGCATGTGCATGTGCATGTGCATGTGCATGTGCATGTGCATGTGCATGTGCATGTGCATGTGCATGTGCATGTGCATGTGCATGTGCATGTGCATGTGCATGTGCATGTGCATGTGCATGTGCATGTGCATGTGCATGTGCATGTGCATGTGCATGTGCATGTGCATGTGCATGTGCATGTGCATGTGCATGTGCATGTGCATGTGCATGTGCATGTGCATGTGCATGTGCATGTGCATGTGCATGTGCATGTGCATGTGCATGTGCATGTGCATGTGCATGTGCATGTGCATGTGCATGTGCATGTGCATGTGCATGTGCATGTGCATGTGCATGTGCATGTGCATGTGCATGTGCATGTGCATGTGCATGTGCATGTGCATGTGCATGTGCATGTGCATGTGCATGTGCATGTGCATGTGCATGTGCATGTGCATGTGCATGTGCATGTGCATGTGCATGTGTATGTGCATGTGCATGTGCATGTGCATGTGCATGTGCATGTGCATGTGCATGTGCATGTGCATGTGCATGTGCATGTGCATGTGCATGTGCATGTGCATGTGCATGTGCATGTGCATGTGCATGTGCATGTGCATGTGCATGTGCATGTGCATGTGCATGTGCATGTGCATGTGCATGTGCATGTGCATGTGCATGTGCATGTGCATGTGCATTTGCATGTGCATGTGCATGTGCATGTGCATGTGCATGTGCATGTGCATGTGCATGTGCATGTGCATGTGCATGTGCATGTGCATGTGCATGTGCATGTGCATGTGCATGTGCATGTGCATGTGCATGTGCATGTGCATGTGCATGTGCATGTGCATGTGCATGTGCATGTGCATGTGCATGTGCATGTGCATGTGCATGTGCATGTGCATGTGCATGTGCATGTGCATGTGCATGTGCATGTGCATGTGCATGTGCATGTGCATGTGCATGTGCATGTGCATGTGCATGTGCATGTGCATGTGCATGTGCATGTGCATGTGCATGTGCATGTGCATGTGCATGTGCATGTGCATGTGCATGTGCATGTGCATGTGCATGTGCATGTGCATGTGCATGTGCATGTGCATGTGCATGTGCATGTGCATGTGCATGTGCATGTGCATGTGCATGTGCATGTGCATGTGCATGTGCATGTGCATGTGCATGTGCATGTGCATGTGCATGTGCATGTGCATGTGCATGTGCATGTGCATGTGCATGTGCATGTGCATGTGCATGTGCATGTGCATGTGCATGTGCATGTGCATGTGCATGTGCATGTGCATGTGCATGTGCATGTGCATGTGCATGTGTGCATGTGCATGTGCATGTGCATGTGCATGTGCATGTGCATGTGCATGTGCATGTGCATGTGCATGTGCATGTGCATGTGCATGTGCATGTGCATGTGCATGTGCATGTGCATGTGCATGTGCATGTGCATGTGCATGTGCATGTGCATGTGCATGTGCATGTGCATGTGCATGTGCATGTGCATGTGCATGTGCATGTGCATGTGCATGTGCATGTGCATGTGCATGTGCATGTGCATGTGCATGTGCATGTGCATGTGCATGTGCATGTGCATGTGCATGTGCATGTGCATGGTGCATGTGCATGTGCATGTGCATGTGCATGTGCATGTGCATGTGCATGTGCATGTGCATGTGCATGTGCATGTGCATGTGCATGTGCATGTGCATGTGCATGTGCATGTGCATGTGCATGTGCATGTGCATGTGCATGTGCATGTGCATGTGCATGTGCATGTGCATGTGCATGTGCATGTGCATGTGCATGTGCATGTGCATGTGCATGTGCATGTGCATGTGCATGTGCATGTGCATGTGCATTGCATGTGCATGTGCATGTGCATGTGCATGTGCATGTGCATGTGCATGTGCATGTGCATGTGCATGTGCATGTGCATGTGCATGTGCATGTGCATGTGCATGTGCATGTGCATGTGCATGTGCATGTGCATGTGCATGTGCATGTGCATGTGCATGTGCATGTGCATGTGCATGTGCATGTGCATGTGCATGTGCATGTGCATGTGCATGTGCATGTGCATGTGCATGTGCATGTGCATGTGCATGTGCATGTGCATGTGCATGTGCATGTGCATGTGCATGTGCATGTGCATGTGCATGTGCATGTGCATGTGCATGTGCATGTGCATGTGCATGTGCATGTGCATGTGCATGTGCATGTGCATGTGCATGTTGCATGTGCATGTGCATGTGCATGTGCATGTGCATGTGCATGTGCATGTGCATGTGCATGTGCATGTGCATGTGCATGTGCATGTGCATGTGCATGTGCATGTGCATGTGCATGTGCATGTGCATGTGCATGTGCATGTGCATGTGCATGTGCATGTGCATGTGCATGTGCATGTGCATGTGCATGTGCATGTGCATGTGCATGTGCATGTGCATGTGCATGTGCATGTGCATGTGCATGTGCATGTGCATGTGCATGTGCATGTGCATGTGCATGTGCATGTGCATGTGCATGTGCATGTGCATGTGCATGTGCATGTGCATGTGCATGTGCATGTGCATGTGCATGTGCATGTGCATGTGCATGTGCATTTGCATGTGCATGTGCATGTGCATGTGCATGTGCATGTGCATGTGCATGTGCATGTGCATGTGCATGTGCATGTGCATGTGCATGTGCATGTGCATGTGCATGTGCATGTGCATGTGCATGTGCATGTGCATGTGCATGTGCATGTGCATGTGCATGTGCATGTGCATGTGCATGTGCATGTGCATGTGCATGTGCATGTGCATGTGCATGTGCATGTGCATGTGCATGTGCATGTGCATGTGCATGTGCATGTGCATGTGCATGTGCATGTGCATGTGCATGTGCAATGTGCATGTGCATGTGCATGTGCATGTGCATGTGCATGTGCATGTGCATGTGCATGTGCATGTGCATGTGCATGTGCATGTGCATGTGCATGTGCATGTGCATGTGCATGTGCATGTGCATGTGCATGTGCATGTGCATGTGCATGTGCATGTGCATGTGCATGTGCATGTGCATGTGCATGTGCATGTGCATGTGCATGTGCATGTGCATGTGCATGTGCATGTGCATGTGCATGTGCATGTGCATGTGCATGTGCATGTGCATGTGCATGTGCATGTGCATGTGCATGTGCATGTGCATGTGCATGTGCATGTGCATGTGCATGTGCATGTGCATGTGCATGTGCATGTGCATGTGCATGTGCATGTGCATGTGCATGTGCATGTGCATGTGCATGTGCATGTGCATGTGCATGTGCATGTGCATGTGCATGTGCATGTGCATGTGCATGTGCATGTGCATGTGCATGTGCATGTGCATGTGCATGTGCATGTGCATGTGCATGTGCATGTGCATGTGCATGTGCATGTGCATGTGCATGTGCATGTGCATGTGCATGTGCATGTGCATGTGCATGTGCATGTGCATGTGCATGTGCATGTGCATGTGCATGTGCATGTGCATGTGCATGTGCATGTGCATGTGCATGTGCATGTGCATGTGCATGTGCATGTGCATGTGCATGTGCATGTGCATGTGCATGTGCATGTGCATGTGCATGTGCATGTGCATGTGCATGTGCATGTGCATGTGCATGTGCATGTGCATGGTGCATGTGCATGTGCATGTGCATGTGCATGTGCATGTGCATGTGCATGTGCATGTGCATGTGCATGTGCATGTGCATGTGCATGTGCATGTGCATGTGCATGTGCATGTGCATGTGCATGTGCATGTGCATGTGCATGTGCATGTGCATGTGCATGTG
>CAMIUK010000065.1:5000-10000 GCA_946251905.1 Cryptocephalus moraei
ATACATACATACATACATACATACATACATACATACATACATACATATATACATACATACTTACATACATACATACATACATACATACATACATACATACATACATACATACTGTAACGTTTATTTTATAATTTATTTACATTAATTGAACACTAATTTATTTAACACACTAAACTACTTGTTCACTAGACTAGACACTACATAATTTATTTGTACTGCTCCGCATTCGGATCGTATGTCGCGTTCACTTCTGCTTCTCTACTTCTAACTAACTCCCTCGATCACAAACCCCCTTATATATACACCCCCAACCCTGATCGAGAACATTCTAGTACATTCTAGAAGCCTACGCAGCAAATGTTCATGCACCTGTCCTACGCGTCGTAGTTATTCTTTTGAAGGAGTAAACATGTGTCGCTTTGTTTACTTCTCGCATTACACTGCCCCCGCCTTAGAGACGTTTCGTCTCGGAACGTATCCCTGGTAGGCCCATGCAGGAACCTGCAGTTAGCCCCCCGCTTACAGCGAGACGTGGCGTCAAAATAACAGGGGACCGTCTTCCCGAGTCGACATGGTGCAGGCCCAAAACAGCAGACTAAAACTTCCACTCCGGTATTCTTCAACACTACTTCCAGCATGTTCCGGACAACCCTCCAGTCCAGCTGATCTCGTCCAGCACCTAACTTGGGGACAGCTAGCTTCCTGATGTCGAGCTCCAGCAGTCGGTCTCGTAGCCTATGCAAGGTTCGCCATACATCGTGATAACATGGTTTAAGGGACCCGATCTCCTTCGTAACCAGATAAAAGATGTGTCTTACGTTGTCACGTAGTTCCAGAACCTTGCCAATTTCCGGGAGTTGCTCTCTGAGTTGTTCCGAGCGCCCGTACTTCTTCTTGAAAACCGTGGCGATACCTCGTGACATTACCAGGTCGGCGGACACACAATGGGCCAACGAGTATTCTTCAGGTACGCTGAACAAATCCTGTTGTTTTTCACAGGTTACCCCATACCGTGCTTTTCCGGTACCCCCGTAGGCGCTCATAAATTCTTCGAAGGAAAGTTCGTTCTCCTGCGCCAATGTGTTTCTTACTCGGGGAACCTCCGCCTCATCGTGCGACCCCTCATAGGGTGCCAACCGATTAAAGTGCACCACTCTCGGCTTGCCGTTTGGTAGTTTGCTTACCCGGTAGACCACGTCATTGATTCGTTTCTTCACAACATAGGGACCTTCCCAATTGGTCTGTAACTTAGGGGACAAACCACGTTTCTTCTGTGGGTTGTACAGCCAAACTCGGTCTCCCATTTGGTAGCCACCCTCTTTAGCGTTGATGTCGTAACGCTCTTTGATGCGATCACTGGCGATATTTAGTTGGTACCGGACTTGATCGTGAATTTCGTTCATCCTTTGCCGCATCCGGGAAACGTAATCTTCCCCCGAAACGTCCTCGTCCGGTCTAGCGCCAAAGATTAGATCACAGGGTAGTTTAAGTTCTCGCCCGAACAGGACTTTGGCTGGAGTTTGTCCTGTCGACTCATGAACGGCCGAGCGGTAGGCCATCAGGAAGAACGGCACGTGTTCGTCCCAGTCTCTTTGATGTGACGAGACCATTTTCGCTAGATAGCGGTTGAGGGTGCGATTCATTCGTTCTACCATGCCGTCAGACTGAGGGTGAAGGGCCGTGGTTCTTGTTTTTCGTACCCCAAACTTCTCACAGATCCTCCGGAATAGGCCACTCTCAAAGTTTCTTCCTTGATCCGAGTGTAATTCCATGGGTACTCCAAACCGGCAGATCGTCTCCTTCACTAGCACATCGGCCACTGTCTCTGCCTCCTGATTAGGGAGAGCGTACGCTTCTACCCACTTCGTAAAGTAGTCCATCACGACCAAGATGTATTTATTCCCCTTTTCGGTCTCAGGGAAGGGTCCTGCTATATCAATAGCGATCCTTTCGAAGGGGCTTCCGACGTTATATTGTTTCATGGGAGCTTTCGGTCGTCTTTGTGGCCCATTACTTGCAAAGCATGTAGTACATTTCTTGCACCAGTTCTTCACGTCGTCTGAACAATTGATCCAGTAGAAGCGCTCCCGTACCTTCTGCAGCGTTTTCTTGATCCCTAAATGTCCACCAGACGATCCGTCGTGAAGGTGCCGCAAGACCTCCGGGATTTTACTGGAGGGAATTACCAACTGCCGTCTTTCCTCCGTCCCGTCTTGGCTCTCCAGTACGCGTTTTAGTAGCCCATCCTCAACCACTAGCGAGTCCCACTGTGCCCAATAGCTCTTAAGTTTTGGCGAGCCAGGTGATACCTTTTGCCACTCAGGACGCTCTCCTCCCTCTTTCCAAACCAGGATTTCTTTGAGAACCGGGTCTTTTCCTTGCTCTTGTCGTAACGAGGATGGTGTCCATTCCTCGGCGACCACGGTCGTTCGATAGACTTTCTCGGACTTTTCCTCAGCTTTATGACAATGAGGACACTCATCAGGGCATGGTCTTCTCGAGAGTGCGTCTGCGTTTCCATGACTCTGTCCTGGCCGATGTTCTATGACAAAGTCATACTCCTGGAGCCTCTCGATCCAGCGAGCGATCTGTCCTTCGGGATTCTTAAACTGGAGGAGCCATTTAAGAGCAGCATGATCGGTCCGGACCAAAAACCTCCTTCCACACAAATATTTATGGAAGTGCTCGATGGACTTGACGATGGCCAATAATTCACGCCGGGTGACGCAGTAATTCCTTTCTGGTTTGGAGAGTACCTTGCTGAAGTATCCAAGGACACGTTCTTGTCCCTCCTGGCGCTGCGACAGAACACTTCCAATTCCCACATTGCTCGCGTCGGTGTCCAGGATGAACTGTCCTTCTGGCAGAGGAAAACTCAGCACTGGGGCACTGGTCAACTTCCTCTTCAGCTCGTCGAAGGCAGACTGGCATTCCTCATCCCAACAGAAGTTTCGTCCTTCTTCCGTGAGCCTTGTCAACGGCTTAGCGACGTCGGAGAACATCCGGACATATCGTCGGTAGTACGTGCAGAGGCCCAGAAAACTCCTCAACTGGTGTTTATCTACCGGTATTGGCCACTCCTTCACCGTACTTGTCTTATCCGGATCAACGGCGACGCCCTCTCTGCTCACTACGTGCCCTAAGTATGAGACCTTCCTTCTGAAGAGCTGACATTTCTTAGGGTTCAGTTTCAGCCCCGCACCTCGCAGTCTCTGGAAGACGTCCTCTAAGTTTTTCAGATGTCCCTCGAAGGTCTTGCCCATCACGATGACATCGTCCAAATAGACTAGGCACGTTTTCCACGTCAGACCCATTAGCACGCTCTCCATCAGCCTCTCAAACGTCGCTGGGGCATTACAAAGTCCGAATGGCATGACTGTAAAATGCCACAGGCCGTTACCGAAGGTAAATGCCGTCTTTTCCTTATCGGCAGGGTTCATTTCGACTTGCCAATAGCCGCTTTTTAAATCCAAGGTCGAAAATATCGTGGATCCAGCAAGGGTATCGAGTGTGTCGTCGATACGTGGTAGCGGGTAGCTGTCCTTTTTGGTGACACTGTTCACCTGCCGGTAGTCTACACAGAATCGAGTAGTCCCATCCTTTTTCTTCACCAGTACTACCGGCGAGGCCCATGGACTGCTTGACGGCTCGATGACCCCGTCCCTCTCTAGGTCCTTGATGATTTTCTCGGCTTCCTCTCGTTTGGCCAAGGGTAGTCGTCTTGCTGTTTGTCGAATCGGTCGTGTCTCGCCCGTGTCAATTTTATGTGTCACGACCTTGGTCTTTCCCAGCTTTCCATTCTCGGTGGTAAATATGTCCTGGTACTTATTTATTAATTCATTGGCCTTTTGTTTCTGTGTGGGCGAGAGAAACGCACTGGTCTGGGAAAGAATTTGTTTCAAGTCCTGCGGAGTGTGTCTGGACCTTTCTTCCTCACTAACGCCCCTTACGATGGCCGAAGCGGCTATACATGTGCCCAGCTTCGTACCCTTCTTGATGGTGACCGGGTACTGATTGATGTTGAGTAGTCGCACAGGCACTTCACTTGAGAGAGTAACGAGCGTCTTTCCTACCAGTACCCCCCGAGCCAGTCGATTGTCATCGTTTTCTGGTTCGATCACGGCTGGGATTCCCTCTTCCACAACACCCCTCAGACAGGTAGAGGTGATTGTTTCGCTTCGTTCCGGGAGAATCACATCTTCTGCCATTATTACGTCTAACACAAAGTTGTCACGATTGTGTAGCAGTAATTCTTCTTGACCGATCCTCAACACTCGGTGTCCGAAATCCAACTGGAATCCATGATTCCTCATGACGTCCATCCCCAGTATGACGTCTTCCTCAATTTCGGCTATGAGAACAGGATGGTCAAACTTTACTCGTCCCAACGTCATGCTAACCGTCGCTTCACCGTGTATTACTGCCTTCTCCCCAGTGGCAGTTCTTAATTGCCACCTACTTGGCCTAATCTTCCTACGGTCCCTCACAACTTCCGAGCGTACGATCGTCTTCGTAGCTCCCGTGTCCACAAGCATGGCGTGGGATCTCCCGTCGATAGTGCCATCGACGTACGCGCTCCCCAATTGGTGGGAAAACGAGGCTATACTGGCCCGGGGGTTTCCACTGCTACGGGTCGACGTTCCCCCTTTCTTATCGACCCGCATTAGTTTTCCTGGGCCTTCGCCGGCGCCGCTGTTCTGGGCCGCTTGCAAGAACTCTTCACATGGCCCACTTCGCCACAGTTCCAACAGCGAACTACCTTCTTCTTCGCTGACAGCACCTCCATGATCTGCTGTAGGACCCTTTCCACGAGCTTTTCAGTGTCTACTTCCTCTGTAACAGCTCGAACACGGCCGTGACCGCGGGAGGCTTCCATGGCTGCATCATGCTCCAGTGCGATGGCGAGCGCGTCCATTAATGTTTTCGGTCGAGCTAGTCTCAGGGCCCTCTGCAGTTCCTGGTCCCGCAGCCCGCTCACGAACGTCTGCACTGCGAGGCAC
>CAMIUK010000065.1:15000-20000 GCA_946251905.1 Cryptocephalus moraei
ACAATATACACAATAGTTAGGGCCGTTTCGGCAGCGGAGACACGATTTGCCGGTTACTAAACGTTCGGAAGTTTTGGCAACTGGGCGAAATCCGGAAAGTCGGATTTCGCAGAGAAACCGGCAACGTTGCGCTCCACGGTCGGACGGAAGCGTGCGGAGAACAGGTGGTACGATAAAAACGGTTTATTTATTATTTGGTATTACGGAAAATACAAAATCGAATAAATGAAGTGAAATATGAATAACTACTTTACAAACGGAAAGGAAATACGTACTGAGGGAATACGAGAATTAAACGTTTCTATTTACAATACTAATAATCTATTTGCAAATCGGAAAAATGTAGTTACTAAGAGATAATAGATAATTAAGCGTGCAGAGTCGGTAGAAGTGGTTAGATGCAAGCGGAAGGGAGAGTAAGCGAAGGTGAGAGCGGAGCAAACAAGCGAGGGTGAAGTGCAGGCCCTATAGGGCGGGCTCTAGGGCGGAAGCGGAAAACTAGCACGCGGCTCGTAGTTAGAATTAGGCCTTGCGGAATGGCGGTTAATTATCGTAATAAAGACGTCCTGGGAATACTTCACCGAGAACGTTTTACTACGAACTACTTTTATGCGAGAGAAAGAAAAACCTAAGCCAAAAAGAGACAATAGAAGCGGATTTTTGAGTACTCACACTGGTAGATGGAATCGTCGGCGGAGACACTCGGAGACTCTCTTCGCGAGAGACGAACACACGACACTGCCGAGAATCCTCTCGTGTAACTCGCGAAAGACGAGCGGTTGGGCGGCGGAAAATTCTTTCGTATCGCGACGGAACGGGCACTAGGTTCGGCGGAGAAACTTTGGCTATTCGTGAACAACGGAAGGCTAGCACTGCTGAGATACCCGAGGATTACTCACACGAGCGGTGACTACCAGATGCACTTGTTCGGATTTAAAACGCTCGTATAAACAGGGAGGGGTAGTTTGCTGCTTGCAATTACGGAGACAACTGTCGGCCTTTCATTTAAACTCGGCCTTGGAAATTTGCAGATGTCACGACGGAGAGAAGATGGTTATTAATTTGAATTTGCGGGTTTTTCGAAAGGGGGGCTCCCCCCCTTTCTTCCTAAAGAAAAACAATAATGGTAACGTTTGTACGGATATTATTGTTTTTCTTACAGGACGGTACTTATCGCGGAGAACGGGAGAGTTTTGACTGCTGCACACGGTTCATAAAACCAAAACAAAAGAAATTTACCTGCCCCATATTTACCTAAAGAAATCCATCCTAAGTTACGGTACATAAAATAAAAATCCTACCTAAATTAAATAACGAGAAAGAAAAAAAAAATTAAATAAATCAGGTACATTTACAGTTCCGGGATAGTTCCCCCTTCCTGCCGCACCTGGAGCAGAAAAGCAGTCCCGGGTTGCTGCATCGGTTGCGCCGATGTCCCTCGCGTCCGCAGCGCCAACAGGTCTCGCAGGTCACGGGGATACGGCCTGGTGTGATGGGGGTCCGGGCGTCGTTCCGGATACCCACAGTAGCGGCACAGTAGCGGGCGTCTTCCCTTCCCAGGTCGAACTCGAATCCTCGCCGGGTCGCCGGTTGTAGACGACGCCTTCCCACCGGCGTCGCTGCCCACTCTTTGGTCTGGAATTTCAGTCCTTCGGGACGGGATGGTCCAGCCCCCTCGGTTGTAGTCTGGACGGTTGCTTTCCCGGTCTGGACACATTTCGTGTGACGGTCCTGGGATTTGTTTCCTTTCTTAGAACGACAAAATGGTCGCTTCAAGTCGGTGGAAACGATCCCACAAGGTTCCCGGTTCTTGGGCGATTGCATTGGTCCTGGCGGCTTTTGTTGGGATACCTTGAACTTCTGGCAAAACTCACAACTCCTTACATACTTGGAAATGTCTCTGAACATGCCCGGCCAGTAGTAGCGGAGTGCGAGTTGGGCGGTAGTCCTAGTGATTCCCAAGTGTCCAGCGGTAGTTGAGTTATTATGACTCTCAGCCATTACTTTGGCTCGGGACTGCTTCGGGACACATATCTTCCAGGAATTCGTCAATTCAGGATCGTTGTGGCCGTTTTGGAAATTTCGGTAGAGCCGTCCCTCCCTCTCACAGTATTCCGGGTTGCCTTCGGGATTCTCATGGACATCCTGCAACTTTCGACTGTACCAGGAACAAGGGACGTCTTGCTCTACGACGAGGACGGGATCGGATAGTGGGGCTCTCGATAGAGCATCGGCCACACGGTTTCGGTTCCCCTTTCGGTACTGGATCTCGCGTGGTAACAGGCGCGTCGTTCCTCGGATTCCATCGAAGGCATTTAATTCTTCTTCGCGGAGATTTCGTGGGCGGCGCTCCTGTTCGGAGGTCAAGGTACGGATTCCTGGGGTGGATGTTGCCTCTAACGGAGAACAGGAAGACATCTGCGTAAGCTGCAATTGTCGGCCTTCCATGTATACGGCCCTGGTTCCCAAATCCAGTTGGAACCGTAGGCGGGAGAGGAGATCCATCCCTATAATCAGGTCAGAGGATAAACGGGGAATATAACCCCAACTGTGTGTGACTGGGCGGTGTCCCAGTTCGACAGTGATCTCAAGGGCCTCGTTCACGTCAACGAGCTCCCCACTAGCGACTCGAGCATAAGAATGGGGTGCTCCGGCGGAAATGGCGGTCCGGGCGGCGCATTGTTCGGCAATGCGATCACCAATGTAGGAGCGACTGGCTCCTGTATCAATCAGGGCGACGTAATTCACCCCAGCTATAGATACTGCCAAGTGCGGGCGATTCTCGTTGCTCTCTGTAGCGGAAATTCTGTCTGGGATTACAGGCGGTCTTCGCTGGTCCTCCCTCGGTCGAGTCCAGCGTGATGATCTGTTTCCCGGGCAAGGACAGTCTCGGGATAACAGCCCTTCGGCGCCGCACCTGGAGCAGAACAGCTTGGCAGGACGTCGGCACTCGGTCCTGGCGTGTCCTTCTCCACACCTCCAGCATTGTAGGGTAGAGGTGGTGCTCCTCTCGGATGCCCTAGGATGTGATGGAGGGTTCGCCCTAGCTAAGGGCGACAGCGGCGGTGCGTCGGTCCCTACAGGAAATGTTTCAGTCCTCGGCGGAGGCGGTGACGGCGATGGAAACGGATTTTCGGATCTTCTCGCCTCTCCACTGGTTGTCAACTTCCTCGGAGCAGGAAGTGATGTCGGTCTGGATGTCGTCTCCCTCTTCAGTTCTTCCCGAAGTAACTCGAAGTCCCTAGTGGCGTCGCAGAAGGAAGAGATGTCAGTGAAGTCACTGCGCCGGATCTGCTGCCTGTATGAGGGCCTTAAGTTGCGGTAGAGCCACTGCAACTCTTGTTCGGGAGTCATCTGGCCATGGCGACGTACGAGGGTCTGAAGGTCGGTGATGTACTTGGACACAGGTTCATCATCCCTTTGTGTGCGGCGGCTTATTTCGGCTTCCAGGTCGATTTGGTAATTAACTGGGAAATAAAAAGTTTTAAAGAATTTTAGAAACTCTTCCCAAGTCCTGATACGTTGTCGATTATTCCTGTACCAGAGAGCCGGATCCCCTCGTAGTAGTTCTGGCATCACTGGAAGTAGTCGGTCCAGGCGGATGTTCTGGGAGTCGCAGATTTCCTGCAATCTCTCGATGAACGTCACAGGATCGGTGCGGCCATCGAAAACTATCCTCCACTCGTTCACTCTAAGTGGAGTATTGTCGGGAACTGATGTAGCTTCCGGGATGAGTGTTCCAGAATTGCCTGTGGGAGTTAATTCGGTCGGCCGGTGGAATGACGGTCAGTACGTTGGGTTGCGGTTGTTCTGGCGGGCAAGGAGTGATTCCTTCTCGAAGGAAACTCACTAATTGTTTCCTTAACTCCTCCATGGTACCTACTGGGTTGAGCCTAAACTTCTTAAGTTCGGCTTCTAGTTCGGATTTATTTAATTTGTACACCCAACTCACGCGAACGTCGGATGTTTCGTTAGTCGGATTTTCGAGAGATTTATTCTTCATTGCTTCGTCTTTACCGGCGGCTGGCATTGTGTGTTATTTTCACGGACGGGGAAAACGGAAAAATAGAAAAATGGAGAAATAGAAAAATAGACAAATAGTTAAAATAGGCCAATAGTTAAACGGTCTAGTCCCTGCTCGTTGGCGCCAATTTTGTAACGCACTTTGGTCGGTAGGGCAGAGTCGCTGGCGGCACAACGACTCTGGCGGGAAGTTACGTCACTTATTTGAATTGACGCAGGATTGCGGAGTTCGGGAATTCGGCAAACGGTTTAAAGTCGGTTTACCTCGGGCGCCAGATTTTTAAGGGTTAACTCCCTATAGCCACGGGTGAGTATAAACTCAGGAGAATGCCAGGGGGTCCGTGAAAATAAAACACACAGTACGGGGGAAAATACGGTTGATCTATATTACCTCTATTTAAGTCATTTACAGAAAAGGATATTGGAGCATTAGTAATAAGCGGAAGGTCGTTGTTACAATATACACAATAGTTAGGGCCGTTTCGGCAGCGGAGACAACGATTTGCCGGTTACTAAACGTTCGGAAGTTTTGGCAACTGGGCGAAATCCGGAAAGTCGGATTTCGCAGAGAAACCGGCAACGTTGCGCTCCACGGTCGGACGGAAGCGTGCGGAGAACAGGTGGTACGATAAAAACGGTTTATTTATTATTTGGTATTACGGAAAATACAAAATCGAATAAATGAAGTGAAATATGAATAACTACTTTACAAACGGAAAGGAAATACGTACTGAGGGAATACGAGAATTAAACGTTTCTATTTACAATACTAATAATCTATTTGCAAATCGGAAAAATGTAGTTACTAAGAGATAATAGATAATTAAGCGTGCAGAGTCGGTAGAAGTGGTTAGATGCAAGCGGAAGGGAGAGTAAGCGAAGGTGAGAGCGGAGCAAACAAGCGAGGGTGAAGTGCAGGCCCTATAGGGCGGGCTCTAGGGCGGAAGCGGAAAACTAGCGCGCGGCTCGTAGTTAGA
>CAMIUK010000065.1:25000-32669 GCA_946251905.1 Cryptocephalus moraei
AAACGGAAAGGAAATACGTACTGAGGGAATACGAGAATTAAACGTTTCTATTTACAATACTAATAATCTATTTGCAAATCGGAAAAATGTAGTTACTAAGAGATAATAGATAATTAAGCGTGCAGAGTCGGTAGAAGTGGTTAGATGCAAGCGGAAGGGAGAGTAAGCGAAGGTGAGAGCGGAGCAAACAAGCGAGGGTGAAGTGCAGGCCCTATAGGGCGGGCTCTAGGGCGGAAGCGGAAAACTAGCGCGCGGCTCGTAGTTAGAATTAGGCCTTGCGGAATGGCGGTTAATTATCGTAATAAAGACGTCCTGGGAATACTTCACCGAGAACGTTTTACTACGAACTACTTTTATGCGAGAGAAAGAAAAACCTAAGCCAAAAAGAGACAATAGAAGCGGATTTTTGAGTACTCACACTGGTAGATGGAATCGTCGGCGGAGACACTCGGAGACTCTCTTCGCGAGAGACGAACACACGACACTGCCGAGAATCCTCTCGTGTAACTCGCGAAAGACGAGCGGTTGGGCGGCGGAAAATTCTTTCGTATCGCGACGGAACGGGCACTAGGTTCGGCGGAGAAACTTTGGCTATTCGTGAACAACGGAAGGCTAGCACTGCTGAGATACCCGAGGATTACTCACACGAGCGGTGACTACCAGATGCACTTGTTCGGATTTAAAACGCTCGTATAAACAGGGAGCGGTAGTTTGCTGCTTGCAATTACGGAGACAACTGTCGGCCTTTCATTTAAACTCGGCCTTGGAAATTTGCAGATGTCACGACGGAGAGAAGATGGTTATTAATTTGAATTTACGGGTTTTCCGAAATCGGTAACAGAGGGAGACAAGGGTTCTAGCCACGGGAAAAATATACTTCATTACAATACATACATACATACTTACATACATACATACATACATACATACATACATACATACATACATACATACATACATACATACATACATACATACATACATACATACATACATACATACATACATACATACATACATACATACATACATACATACATACATACATCCATACATACATACATACATACATACAAACATACATACATACATACATACATACATACATACATACATACATACATACATACATACATACATACATACATACATACATACATACATACATACATACATACATACATACATACATACATACATACATACATACATACATACATACATACATACATACATACATACATACTTATATACATACATACGTACATACATACATACAAACATACATACATACATACATGCAAACATGCATACATACATAAATGCATACATGCATACATACATAAATGCATACATGCATACATACATACATACATACATACATACATACATACATACATACATATATACATACATACTTACATACATACATACATACATACATACATACATACATACATACATACATACTGTAACGTTTATTTTATAATTTATTTACATTAATTGAACACTAATTTATTTAACACACTAAACTACTTGTTCACTAGACTAGACACTACATAATTTATTTGTACTGCTCCGCATTCGGATCGTATGTCGCGTTCACTTCTGCTTCTCTACTTCTAACTAACTCCCTCGATCACAAACCCCCTTATATATACACCCCCAACCCTGATCGAGAACATTCTAGTACATTCTAGAAGCCTACGCAGCAAATGTTCATGCACCTGTCCTACGCGTCGTAGTTATTCTTTTGAAGGAGTAAACATGTGTCGCTTTGTTTACTTCTCGCATTACACTGCCCCCGCCTTAGAGACGTTTCGTCTCGGAACGTATCCCTGGTAGGCCCATGCAGGAACCTGCAGTTAGCCCCCCGCTTACAGCGAGACGTGGCGTCAAAATAACAGGGGACCGTCTTCCCGAGTCGACATGGTGCAGGCCCAAAACAGCAGACTAAAACTTCCACTCCGGTATTCTTCAACACTACTTCCAGCATGTTCCGGACAACCCTCCAGTCCAGCTGATCTCGTCCAGCACCTAACTTGGGGACAGCTAGCTTCCTGATGTCGAGCTCCAGCAGTCGGTCTCGTAGCCTATGCAAGGTTCGCCATACATCGTGATAACATGGTTTAAGGGACCCGATCTCCTTCGTAACCAGATAAAAGATGTGTCTTACGTTGTCACGTAGTTCCAGAACCTTGCCAATTTCCGGGAGTTGCTCTCTGAGTTGTTCCGAGCGCCCGTACTTCTTCTTGAAAACCGTGGCGATACCTCGTGACATTACCAGGTCGGCGGACACACAATGGGCCAACGAGTATTCTTCAGGTACGCTGAACAAATCCTGTTGTTTTTCACAGGTTACCCCATACCGTGCTTTTCCGGTACCCCCGTAGGCGCTCATAAATTCTTCGAAGGAAAGTTCGTTCTCCTGCGCCAATGTGTTTCTTACTCGGGGAACCTCCGCCTCATCGTGCGACCCCTCATAGGGTGCCAACCGATTAAAGTGCACCACTCTCGGCTTGCCGTTTGGTAGTTTGCTTACCCGGTAGACCACGTCATTGATTCGTTTCTTCACAACATAGGGACCTTCCCAATTGGTCTGTAACTTAGGGGACAAACCACGTTTCTTCTGTGGGTTGTACAGCCAAACTCGGTCTCCCATTTGGTAGCCACCCTCTTTAGCGTTGATGTCGTAACGCTCTTTGATGCGATCACTGGCGATATTTAGTTGGTACCGGACTTGATCGTGAATTTCGTTCATCCTTTGCCGCATCCGGGAAACGTAATCTTCCCCCGAAACGTCCTCGTCCGGTCTAGCGCCAAAGATTAGATCACAGGGTAGTTTAAGTTCTCGCCCGAACAGGACTTTGGCTGGAGTTTGTCCTGTCGACTCATGAACGGCCGAGCGGTAGGCCATCAGGAAGAACGGCACGTGTTCGTCCCAGTCTCTTTGATGTGACGAGACCATTTTCGCTAGATAGCGGTTGAGGGTGCGATTCATTCGTTCTACCATGCCGTCAGACTGAGGGTGAAGGGCCGTGGTTCTTGTTTTTCGTACCCCAAACTTCTCACAGATCCTCCGGAATAGGCCACTCTCAAAGTTTCTTCCTTGATCCGAGTGTAATTCCATGGGTACTCCAAACCGGCAGATCGTCTCCTTCACTAGCACATCGGCCACTGTCTCTGCCTCCTGATTAGGGAGAGCGTACGCTTCTACCCACTTCGTAAAGTAGTCCATCACGACCAAGATGTATTTATTCCCCTTTTCGGTCTCAGGGAAGGGTCCTGCTATATCAATAGCGATCCTTTCGAAGGGGCTTCCGACGTTATATTGTTTCATGGGAGCTTTCGGTCGTCTTTGTGGCCCATTACTTGCAAAGCATGTAGTACATTTCTTGCACCAGTTCTTCACGTCGTCTGAACAATTGATCCAGTAGAAGCGCTCCCGTACCTTCTGCAGCGTTTTCTTGATCCCTAAATGTCCACCAGACGATCCGTCGTGAAGGTGCCGCAAGACCTCCGGGATTTTACTGGAGGGAATTACCAACTGCCGTCTTTCCTCCGTCCCGTCTTGGCTCTCCAGTACGCGTTTTAGTAGCCCATCCTCAACCACTAGCGAGTCCCACTGTGCCCAATAGCTCTTAAGTTTTGGCGAGCCAGGTGATACCTTTTGCCACTCAGGACGCTCTCCTCCCTCTTTCCAAACCAGGATTTCTTTGAGAACCGGGTCTTTTCCTTGCTCTTGTCGTAACGAGGATGGTGTCCATTCCTCGGCGACCACGGTCGTTCGATAGACTTTCTCGGACTTTTCCTCAGCTTTATGACAATGAGGACACTCATCAGGGCATGGTCTTCTCGAGAGTGCGTCTGCGTTTCCATGACTCTGTCCTGGCCGATGTTCTATGACAAAGTCATACTCCTGGAGCCTCTCGATCCAGCGAGCGATCTGTCCTTCGGGATTCTTAAACTGGAGGAGCCATTTAAGAGCAGCATGATCGGTCCGGACCAAAAACCTCCTTCCACACAAATATTTATGGAAGTGCTCGATGGACTTGACGATGGCCAATAATTCACGCCGGGTGACGCAGTAATTCCTTTCTGGTTTGGAGAGTACCTTGCTGAAGTATCCAAGGACACGTTCTTGTCCCTCCTGGCGCTGCGACAGAACACTTCCAATTCCCACATTGCTCGCGTCGGTGTCCAGGATGAACTGTCCTTCTGGCAGAGGAAAACTCAGCACTGGGGCACTGGTCAACTTCCTCTTCAGCTCGTCGAAGGCAGACTGGCATTCCTCATCCCAACAGAAGTTTCGTCCTTCTTCCGTGAGCCTTGTCAACGGCTTAGCGACGTCGGAGAACATCCGGACATATCGTCGGTAGTACGTGCAGAGGCCCAGAAAACTCCTCAACTGGTGTTTATCTACCGGTATTGGCCACTCCTTCACCGTACTTGTCTTATCCGGATCAACGGCGACGCCCTCTCTGCTCACTACGTGCCCTAAGTATGAGACCTTCCTTCTGAAGAGCTGACATTTCTTAGGGTTCAGTTTCAGCCCCGCACCTCGCAGTCTCTGGAAGACGTCCTCTAAGTTTTTCAGATGTCCCTCGAAGGTCTTGCCCATCACGATGACATCGTCCAAATAGACTAGGCACGTTTTCCACGTCAGACCCATTAGCACGCTCTCCATCAGCCTCTCAAACGTCGCTGGGGCATTACAAAGTCCGAATGGCATGACTGTAAAATGCCACAGGCCGTTACCGAAGGTAAATGCCGTCTTTTCCTTATCGGCAGGGTTCATTTCGACTTGCCAATAGCCGCTTTTTAAATCCAAGGTCGAAAATATCGTGGATCCAGCAAGGGTATCGAGTGTGTCGTCGATACGTGGTAGCGGGTAGCTGTCCTTTTTGGTGACACTGTTCACCTGCCGGTAGTCTACACAGAATCGAGTAGTCCCATCCTTTTTCTTCACCAGTACTACCGGCGAGGCCCATGGACTGCTTGACGGCTCGATGACCCCGTCCCTCTCTAGGTCCTTGATGATTTTCTCGGCTTCCTCTCGTTTGGCCAAGGGTAGTCGTCTTGCTGTTTGTCGAATCGGTCGTGTCTCGCCCGTGTCAATTTTATGTGTCACGACCTTGGTCTTTCCCAGCTTTCCATTCTCGGTGGTAAATATGTCCTGGTACTTATTTATTAATTCATTGGCCTTTTGTTTCTGTGTGGGCGAGAGAAACGCACTGGTCTGGGAAAGAATTTGTTTCAAGTCCTGCGGAGTGTGTCTGGACCTTTCTTCCTCACTAACGCCCCTTACGATGGCCGAAGCGGCTATACATGTGCCCAGCTTCGTACCCTTCTTGATGGTGACCGGGTACTGATTGATGTTGAGTAGTCGCACAGGCACTTCACTTGAGAGAGTAACGAGCGTCTTTCCTACCAGTACCCCCCGAGCCAGTCGATTGTCATCGTTTTCTGGTTCGATCACGGCTGGGATTCCCTCTTCCACAACACCCCTCAGACAGGTAGAGGTGATTGTTTCGCTTCGTTCCGGGAGAATCACATCTTCTGCCATTATTACGTCTAACACAAAGTTGTCACGATTGTGTAGCAGTAATTCTTCTTGACCGATCCTCAACACTCGGTGTCCGAAATCCAACTGGAATCCATGATTCCTCATGACGTCCATCCCCAGTATGACGTCTTCCTCAATTTCGGCTATGAGAACAGGATGGTCAAACTTTACTCGTCCCAACGTCATGCTAACCGTCGCTTCACCGTGTATTACTGCCTTCTCCCCAGTGGCAGTTCTTAATTGCCACCTACTTGGCCTAATCTTCCTACGGTCCCTCACAACTTCCGAGCGTACGATCGTCTTCGTAGCTCCCGTGTCCACAAGCATGGCGTGGGATCTCCCGTCGATAGTGCCATCGACGTACGCGCTCCCCAATTGGTGGGAAAACGAGGCTATACTGGCCCGGGGGTTTCCACTGCTACGGGTCGACGTTCCCCCTTTCTTATCGACCCGCATTAGTTTTCCTGGGCCTTCGCCGGCGCCGCTGTTCTGGGCCGCTTGCAAGAACTCTTCACATGGCCCACTTCGCCACAGTTCCAACAGCGAACTACCTTCTTCTTCGCTGACAGCACCTCCATGATCTGCTGTAGGACCCTTTCCACGAGCTTTTCAGTGTCTACTTCCTCTGTAACAGCTCGAACACGGCCGTGACCGCGGGAGGCTTCCATGGCTGCATCATGCTCCAGTGCGATGGCGAGCGCGTCCATTAATGTTTTCGGTCGAGCTAGTCTCAGGGCCCTCTGCAGTTCCTGGTCCCGCAGCCCGCTCACGAACGTCTGCACTGCGAGGCACTCCATCATCTGTTCCGGTGCCGTGGGATACGCCAACCTCACTAGTCTGGCTACGTCCGCTTCGAACTCCTGCAGGGTCTCGTTCGATTTCTGACGGCGATTGGACATCTGGGATTGATGGACTTGCTCCAGATGTGTTTGGCCGAACCGCATATCCAGTCGCCTTAGCAGCTCCTTGTAATTCCCGGCTTCCTCGGTGGATAGCGTCTGAAGAACTTCCAACGCCTCTCCACGCAAGGCTACCGTTAGGGAAACAGCTTTTTCGTGAGGGGACCAAGCATTAGCCTCCGCTGCTGCCTCAAACTGCTTCTTGTAGCTGGCCCACGGAATTTTTCCATCGAACGTTGGGGGCGTCACTCGATTGGTGGATATCGAGTTCTGTTGAACGACCGCCTTTATTTCTTCCTTCGTCTCGCCGCTACTGACTCGCTCTAGTCGTTCTTCCAACTGCTTGATCTTCTGTTCCATCTCCTTACGCTGAGCCTCAATCTGGTCGGTTATCTCTTCCCTCTGGGCGGCGATTTCTTCCCTCTGGGCAGCGATTTGAGCAGTGATGTCTTCCCTCTGGGCAGCGATTTGAGCAGTGATGTCTTCCCTCTGGGCGGCGATTTGAGCAGTGATGTCTTCCCTCTGGGCGGCGCTTTCTTCCCTCTGGGCGGCGATTTCTTCCCTCTGGGCGGCGATTTGAGCAGTGATGTCTTCCCTCTGGTCGGCGATTTCTTCCCTCTGGGCGGCGATTTCTTCCCTCTGGGCAGCGATTTGAGCAGTGATGTCTTCCCTCTGGGCGGCGATTTGAGCAGCGATGTCTTCCCTCTGGGCGGCGCTTTCTTCCCTCTGGGCGGCGATTTCTTCCCTCTGGGCAGCGATTTGAGCAGTAATGTCTTCCCTCTGGGCGGCGATTTGCTTCGTGATGTCATCGTCTTCGAACTCGAAAACTTCCGGGTCCTGGCCATTTTCTTTCAAAAATGCTGAGAGCCGGTCCTGGAGTTCAGTCTTCCTCCCTCCTGTTTCCAATTCCCGTTCCTCGAGTTCTTTTTTTAACTCGGCCACTTTTAATTCGCGTAACTTCTTCATGATCCGCTCTTCTGACACCAATGTAACGTTTATTTTATAATTTATTTACATTAATTGAACACTAATTTATTTAACACACTAAACTACTTGTTCACTAGACTAGACACTACATAATTTATTTGTACTGCTCCGCATTCGGATCGTATGTCGCGTTCACTTCTGCTTCTCTACTTCTAACTAACTCCCTCGATCACAAACCCCCTTATATATACACCCCCAACCCTGATCGAGAACATTC
>CAMIUK010000066.1:0-50000 GCA_946251905.1 Cryptocephalus moraei
TACAAATTTTAAAACGGAGCTGGGAGGGAAGATGGATTAGGAACTTAATGGTAGTAGATGGATAGGGCCGGTTCCACGTCAAACGAGTGCGCCTAACCTAACTTATGCCGCCATTTTCAGAATTTAAATTTCGCGCCACCACCCTGGCGATGCGCGCGCCCGGCCCTTCACTTGGGGCTACCCCCACCCACCACCCACCAGGTCCCGCACCTGGGGCTACCCCCCACCCCCGCCACCCACCAGGCCCCCACCAGGCCCCCTCCCCCTCCCCCTCCACCCACCACCTAACTAGCGCCGGCCCCTTCGCCCGAGGCTACTCCCCGACCCGGGGCTGTGGCCCCTGTGTCCTAGGGCTCTTCTGCCGGCCCTCACCTAAGGCCTACATCAGCGCTCCAGAATCTAGGCCCCCGAAGGGCTTTTCCGCCCACCGACGCCGTTCGAGCCAAATATTGACAGGTTAGCACCGAAACACGGAACACCACGACAGAACACAGAACACAAAAACCCCACTATGTGTCGATAAAGTACCCTACCCTGATATGCAACCAACAGTACAGGTAGGTAGATATCTTTCTTTCCCCGAGGGTGATTTTACAGGTTTCTTTCTTCGAGCAGCGTAGAAATACCAATCAATAATCGTGAACACCATGTCAGACCTATAACTCACCACAATAGTTGCGCGAGAAACCAAACCAGTGCCAGTGGAGCCATAAACGTAAAAAGTAGTGTAACTCAATACCAGGGGTAGAAATACCTCACGTGCCAAGCATTAATATCTACAGTAGTATAACAAAATTTAAGTAATCCATTTTAAAGATCTATTTCCTTTTAAAATATCTAATAAGTAATTTAACTACAAAATACAATGACCAGAGCATGAAAAGTATCTTAACCAAATGTTAATACTTAAAAATCTATTAAACACATAACACCTATTAGAAACCCCAATTTTATCGAAATAATTCCTTTAATACAAAACTACAAACACAATTAAAACGTTTTCATGGGTAAAAACGGAGGGGCACTTGTAGGGCTTCACATGTGTGCTTAGAGAAGGGTAATCTGATACTTTATGGATCTACATTAACTTGTTGCTGGTGGAAGTCGCGTGAGAAAGAGAGAGAGAAATACAACATGACATATATGTTCGATTGACTTAAACAGGGTGGGGAAAAATATGTACTACACAAAATTTTGGATCTTCAATGTAATACCACGGAAGCTTGGATTGAATGAGAGACTGTGTTATACTAATTGATACTGGGTGTATAAGGTTTGTACTGACAGAGGTAAAATGTGAATATATACAGGGAAATTGTTAACAATGTACAATAGTGTGTGTACCATCTTAATAGAAATAAAGACACTAAATGGGTGTAACTGATTTATGTTAATAAACGGAAACTGTTTGTACATATGAAAAATAGACACCCCGGTGTTACTCTTATGATAAAAGATTAATCTAAATGTACAAGTTGTGTGTGTAACCTAATACCAGGTGGAGAGAGCTTGTGTCTCAATGGGTTAATTCGACGTCGATGGGATGTGGAGCGTGTTACATACAGGGTGTGTCGTTTTTGCATTTACAGGGTGATACACATAAAATAAATGTATTAAACAGGATATTTTTTAGATATTTCGTCTAATACAACTATCGAAACTAGGATTTGAACCAAGGACCTTGAGATCCACAGCCTCCTGCTCACCCAACTAAGCTATTTCGGCGTACCCAAAAATGTTCTAATTGGTATATTTAAAAGAAAAACAAAGTATTTTCAGACTGTAAATAATTGACAATATCGTAATCAACAAATTAATACCCATTACAAGTTGGGGGAGGTTTATTTGATCGTTCCTGTAGTATACCCAACATAATAAATAACATGTTTAACAGTTTACTCTACGAATAAGGTTATACATTAAATCAAGAAATTCTATTGTGCCATAGCGCCTTTGAAGCCGCCGCTGCAGACTCGTTGGATCAGTAGATACCGGGTGGAAAAAAATATGTATTATACTAATTTATATTGGGTGTATAAGTTTTGTACTGACAGAGGTAAAATGTGGATATATATATATATATATATATATATATATATACAGGGAAAGTGTTAACAATGTACAATAGTGTGTACCATCTTAATAGAAAGAAGACACTAAATGGGTGTAACTGATTTATGTTAATAAACGGAAACTGTTTCTACATATGAGAAAGTATGAAATATACACCACGGTGTTACTCTTATGATAAAAGATTAACCTAAATATACAAGTTGTGTGTGTGTAATTCCAGGGGGGTGGCGGAAAAAGTTGTTAGTTGGCTCTCATGTAAATTTCTCTTTAACAGCAAAGTTTGATCAAGTAGGCAGTAGACCACCAACCAGAAGAAGAATAATATTAATTCTATCTCAAACCCATGTAGTTTGAAAGGGAAGAAGTTTACCCGACACACACAAAGTAGTCTTATGACCCATCTCTTAAAACCACTAAATGAATCAATTTAAGAAAAATTCACACAGTACTAGATTGAATTATTTAAAATATATAAAGTTGATTACATTTAAACATTATATACATTTAAAATAGTGACTCATAATGTTTTCCCTGTAGGATCCTAGACTTATTTTACCATACTGTAACGTTTATTTCTAATTTATTTACACTGTCCTAAGTTTACACTACACACTACTTAATTTATCTTAGAATATTACTTAACTAATTTATATAACACACTTAACTATTTCCTAACTAAATAATTTTTATCACTCTTAAATGTTAATTTATTTGACTGGTCCGTCTTTCGCCTTATTTATTTACTCACTGCTTCACGTCTAATCTCCTTCCGACCGCAAGCCCGCTTATATACACCTCAATTGTATTCGCGATAGTTCCTGAAATCACCCGAACCTTCTTTTTATGTAGAAAGGTCTAGGAGGTAATACATCACTCTTCCTTACTAAGATGTTGCCAGGACTCAATTACACGTGGCGGCGTTCCTTTGAGGTAAGCCTCCGAGGTCTGATAAAAGTAAACACATTTCGCGCTGCTGTTTACATTTCACGTTACAATACATTACAAAATCCAAGTAGACCACATTCCTTCCTACAATTCAAAACCATTTTAAATATGATTGAAGTAAAGCCCCCATTAAATTGAATGAAATTTCATAATTTGTGTTACTGAAAAGTATTTATAGTATTGTATTTGGAATGAAAAGAGCATCGTAATATCAAGTATATGGCAACTCTTTCTTTTGTCAGTTCCCGCAAAATCTTCGTCTTCCAAATGTTGTCGTTTAGGATCGTGTACAGGAAAAGGAAAAGGGAAAAGGGAGAGAGTTTGATTTTAGTTGATGTAATTATATGCGTTTATTATATAGATGCCTCGGCACAGACTCCATATAGAAACGCTGTGTTAACATAAGATAGTTCATTTCCAGTTTATACGCTTCCCAAACGTAATTCAAAATATTAGTTATAGAGATATAATAGTACATTTATATAACAGTTTATTAAGTATTTAAAACTTTATGTAATCTATTTTATAAGGTCGAAGTTGCATACACTTAGAACAAAAGTGTATACCCTTACACCCTTTGGATAGCCAAATATGAAACAAACACCCATCTTTCATATATTCAATATTCATGCCACACCTACAAACTAAACAAACCATTTTTTTATATAAATGTGTTCCTAGCTGGGAGGGATGGTGTTGTATATCCATTGCATTAAAAATGATTTACACGTGTGAGATGTTTAATTTGAGGAATTTACCTACCAAAGTATGTGCTTGAAATGATAAAGATGATGAGAATCGAAGACCAAAATAGTTTTGTGTGGTACGTTGCGTCACAGCAAACTGAAAGTAAGAATCATTCAGTTAGTTGAAGCAAATAATATGGTATACATCACAGAGCTTTAAAATATGTATATCACTTGAAAACTAGTTTAATGGTATCTATACAATTAAACTGGTACCTCAATGAAATTGGGTAGATGACAAATTAAAGTATATAGTAGAACAAAGTTATGAGAAAGGGAATAACGTTTTAAGCATATAAATTAAAGTGTAAATTAGGTAATAGAAGCATATATCTACCATAATTTTTCATTGCGTGTGTAGTGTTGATAGTATGTTTTAAGGTGTTTTGGTAATAATAATAGTAGAAAATTAACTAATTGCACAACAGGATAGAAGTTTAATGGTATCTATACAATTAAACTGGTACCTCAATGAAATTGGGTATATGACAAATTAAAGTATATATTAGAACAAAGTTATGAAAACGGGAATAACGTTTTAAGCATATAAATCAAAGTGTAAATTAGGTAATAGAAGCATATATCTTCCATAATTTTTCATTGCGTGTGTAGTGTTGATAGTATGTTTTAAGGTGTTTTGGTAATAATAATAGTAGAAAATTAACTAATTGCACAACAGGATAGTAATGTCTTTTTTCCCCAACAAGTAACCCCCATAAAACAAATTAAGTGTTTCTTGTAATGCTTGTAGAATAGTTAGAGAGGGTTTTCAATTCATCATCATCTGAGTTGTACATACGTATAAGTACCTTAAACCAACCGGGGAAGTAGTGTCATGCAGACAGACACACTTCGGAACGTATTTCTGAGTTAATACGCTATTTACTTACCTGGGGATTAGTAGTACATGACCCACGTTCTGGGTAATATGAGTAGGTGGGGGTTAAAAATTAAAAAAAAACAACTTTTCTTAATTGTTGTATATTTAAACACACATATCAGCTGATTATGAAACATTACATAAGCTTTTAAAGTTTCATTAATATATATAGATATATAAAGACCAAAAATATTTTATGATGGGGGGTGTCTCTATCGCGACACCCGACACTCATATGTGTGTGTGTGGTTTGTACAAAATCTCCTTGAATTATAGGTGTGTATAGGTATTTAGTGTGATTTACCGAAATGCAGCTGAAAACGTATTAGTATCTTCGAATTTAATAAAATAAATGAAATCAGATAAAGTAATAAATTAAATCTATAGTAATTTACCTTAAATTTGCGCTTATCACTAAACTCGAAAGAGGGAGAGAGAGAGATTCATGGGAACTAGGTGTTATGTTGTGTGTGTGATAGAATTTGTCTTAGCAATAATTTAAGCTGCTCGTATAAACCTAAATTAGGACAACTAATATTGAATATAGTTAATGTGAACTTCACCGATTGAACCAAAGAGTTTGTAAATTCATCAAACGCATAATAACGATCTCCCTGCATGAAGTATAATAATCCATTAGTATACCGGAATACAGAATCTATACGAGAAGGAATACCACGAAAATCTTTAGATATAGAACCATATCGAAGTGGTAAGAACGTATTTTCATCTAACTGTAAGTAATAATCATTTTCGAAAAATAAAAACGTTTTACCTCTATAGGTGTTAACGGCTGCAATTAATTTTCCATCAAAGTGATTGTAGATAGGCGTATATTCTACCCGCCGTTTGAAAGCAATTTTAGGAATTACTTCAAATATTATTATATCATTCTCTAAAAATAACACTACTTCATCATTAGGCCTCTGATATACTGCTGTTATTTCATGAATGTGTTCTGGGATAAAGTATAAAAACTTGTTAATATCTAACGCTTTAGATGACATATTTTCAGATTTTAGATCTCGAACCCACATCAAATTTTCATAAATAATATACAATCCCTCATTCAGTATTAAAAAGGAGAGTTTATCATAACTTTTGATGCTACAAATGTCGAGCTTGGGCGTTGTTGTTGTTCTTGCAGACGTTGGTGATACCGATGGTGTTGGAGGAGGAGACGTTGACACCGCCCCCACCGGCGTCGGAAGTGTGGTTGACTTCGCCTCCACAGGTGTTGTAAACGGCTTCACCGTTGTCGTGGGTGGTCCATATAAAAATTGAATGCCATTTATTTCATCTTTAGTAAAATTTAATATTTTCTCTCCTTTGAAATAGGGGTGCATTACAGCTGAGAAATCGCTTGAATGACTCAGTCCAAGACAATGTCCAACTTCATGAAGCAACACAGAGAATAAATCTGGTTCCCTCCTCTTCTGATAAAGCCTCGGTATATCCATACTCCAATTGAAAGCTGTGTTTACATGAATTTCTGAAGGAACCCCTTCTCCAGGATGAGGAGAATATGCGTGTGCATAAGAATCATTCATGATTCATTCACAGCATCCATATTATGTTTCGCCTCTTTAAATGTAATGGAAATATTCGACTTTTTCAAGTCATTTACATATACAAATTTTAAATTTGCTACCTTTTCCCACGCCTTAAAAACTGACAGAGCAACAATTTTACATTTATAGAAGTTGTGTGGTGTTTGTAGTGACCACTTTAAGGTACTACCCGCAGGCCAATTCGTTGAATATACTGAAAATTTCTCTATATCAGACATTCCACATCTAGATGTTGCCATTAAGTCGTTAGTTTCATTATTTAATGTCCCATCCTGGGGCAACATGTACTTTTCTTGAAACAAAGACAATGCTTCCGACACATTTGCATCACCATTTGCTAGTAAGTAACCATATTCCCTTAGATAATCGTCAGGCGATTTCGCGATAACAGATAACACCAACGAAACTAACAACAAAAGCATGATGACTGCCACGTTTAATTTACTTATACAAGTTTATTCATTTTTGTTAGATCCATCTACAAAAAACACACACACAGTCAAAGCGTTGTTGTTATTTACACAGAGAATATACTCACTTTTAGCACACAAACGTGGAGTACCAACAGCAGCAGCAGCAGATTCTCTCTCAGAAACGATAATTCAAAACCAGTAGGAGAGCCCAAGGGTATTCTTAAAACATATAAATTAGAAATGTTACAGATACAGTACAAATGGAGAACAGTAACTCTTGTAAGTTTACTTTGTTTAACTAGTAATTCATTACAATTTTATTTATTTAAATTTACACCTGTGGAGGCGAAGTCAACCACACTTCCGACGCCGGTGGGGGCGGTGTCAACGTCTCCTCCTCCAACACCATCGGTATCACCAACGTCTGCAAGAACAACAACAACGCCCAAGCTCGACATTTGCAGCATCAAAAGTTATGATAAACTCTCCTTTTTAATACTGAATGAGGGATTGTATATTATTTATGAAAATTTGATGTGGGTTCGAGATCTAAAATCTGAAAATATGTCATCTAAAGCGTTAGATATTAACAAGTTTTTATACTTTATCCCAGAACACATTCATGAAATAACAGCAGTATATCAGAGGCCTAATGATGAAGTAGTGTTATTTTTAGAGAATGACATAATAATGTTTTGAAGTAATTCCTAAAATTGCTTTCAAACGCCGCGTAGAATATACGCCTATCTACAATCACTTTGATGGAAAGTTAATTGCAGCCGTTAACACCTATAGAGGTAAAACGTTTTTATTTTTCGAAAATGATTATTACTTACAGTTAGATGAAAATACGTTCTTACCACTTCGATATGGTTCTATATCTAAAGATTTTCGTGGTATTCCTTCTCGTATAGATTCTGTATTCCGGTATACTAATGGATTATTATACTTCATGCAGGGAGATCGTTATTATGCGTTTGATGAATTTACAAACCCTTTGGTTCAATCGGGGAAGTTCACATTAACTATATTCAATATTAGTTGTCCTAATTTAGGTTTATACGAGCAGCTTAAATTATTGCTAAGACAAATTCTATCACACACACAACATAACACCTAGTTCCCATGAATCTCTCTCTCTCCCTCTTTCGAGTTTAGTGATAAGCGCAAATTTAAGGTAAATTACTATAGATTTAATTTATTACTTTATCTGATTTCATTTATTTTATTAAATTCGCAGATACTAATACGTTTTCAGCTGCATTTCGGTAAATCACACTAAATACCTATACACACCTATAATTCAAGGAGATTTTGTACAAACCACACACACACATATGAGTGTCGGGTGTCGCGATAGAGACACCCCCCATCATAAAATATTTTTGGTCTTTATATATCTATATATATTAATGAAACTTTAAAAGCTTATGTAATGTTTCATAATCAGCTGATATGTGTGTTTAAATATACAACAATTAAGAAAAGTTTTTTTTTTAATTGTTAACCCCCACCTACTCATATTACCCAGAACGTGGGTCATGTAATACTAATCCCCAGTTAAGTAAATAGCGTATTAACTCAGAAATACGTTCCGAAGTGTGTCTGTCTGCATGACACTACTTTCCCGGTTGGTTTAAGGTACTTATACGTATGTACAACTCAGATGATGATGAATTGAAAACCCTCTCTAACTATTCTACAAGCATTATAAGAAACACTTAATTTGTTTTATGGGGGTTACTTGTTGGGGAAAAAAGACATTACTATCCTGTTGTGCAATTTGTTAATTTTCTACTATTATTATTACCAAAACACCTTAAAACATACTATCAACACTACACACGCAATGAAAAATTATGGAAGATATATGCTTCTATTACCTAATTTACACTTTGATTTATATGCTTAAAACGTTATTCCCGTTCTCATAACTTTGTTCTAATATATACTTTAATTTGTCATATACCCAATTTCTTTGAGCTACCAGTTTAATTGTATAGATACCATTAAACTTCTATCCTGTTGTGCAATTAGTTAATTTTCTACTATTATTATTACCAAAACACCTTAAAACATACTATCAACACTAAACACGCAATGAAAAATTATGGTAGATATATGCTTCTATTACCTAATTTACACTTTGATTTATATGCTTAAAACGTTATTCCCTTTCTCATAACTTTGTTCTACTATATACTTTAATTTGTCATCTACCCAATTTCATTGAGGTACCAGTTTAATTGTATAGATACCATTAAACTAGTTTTCAAGTGATATACATATTTTAAAGCTCTGTGATGTATACCATATTATTTGCTTCAACTAACTGAATGATTCTTACTTTCAGTTTGCTGTGACGCAACGTACCACACAAAACTATTTTGGTCTTCGATTCTCATCATCTTTATCATTTCAAGCACATACTTTGGTAGGTAAATTCCTCAAATTAAACATCTCACACGTGTAAATCATTTTTAATGCAATGGATATACAACACCATCCCTCCCAGCTAGGAACACATTTATATAAAAAAATGGTTTGTTTAGTTTGTAGGTGTGGCATGAATATTGAATATATGAAAGATGGGTGTTTGTTTCATATTTGGCTATCCAAAGGGTGTAAGGGTATACACTTTTATTCTAAGTGTATGCAACTTCGACCTTATAAAATAGATTACATAAAGTTTTAAATACTTAATAAACTGTTATATAAATGTACTATTATATCTCTATAACTAATATTTTGAATTACGTTTGGGAAGCGTATAAACTGGAAATAAACTATCTTATGTTAACACAGCGTTTCTATATGGAGTCTGTGCCGAGGCATCTATATAATAAACGCATATAATTACATCAACTAAAATCAAACTTTCTCCCTTTTCCCTTTTCCTTTTCCTGTACACGATCCTAAACGACAACGTTTGGAAGACGAAGATTTTGCGGGAACTGACAAAAGAAAGAGTTGCCATATACTTGATATTACGATGCTCTTTTCATTCCAAATACAATACTATAAATACTTTTCAGTAACACAAATTATGAAATTTCATTCAATTTAATGGGGGCTTTACTTCAATCATATTTAAAATGGTTTTGAATTGTAGGACGGAATATGGTCTACTTGGATTTTGTAATGTATTGTAACGTGAAATGTAAACAGCAGCGCGAAATGTGTTTACTTTTATCAGACCTCGGAGGCTTACCTCAAAGGAACGCCGCCACGTGTAATTGAGTCCTGGCAACATCTTAGTAAGGAAGAGTGATGTATTACCTCCTAGACCTTTCTACATAAAAAGAAGGTTCGGGTGATTTCAGGAACTATCGCGAATACAATTGAGGTGTATATAAGCGGGCTTGCGGTCGGAAGGAGATTAGACGTGAAGCAGTGAGTAAATAAATAAGGCGAAAGACGGACCAGTCAAATAAATTAACATTTAAGAGTGATAAAAATTATTTAGTTAGGAAATAGTTAAGTGTGTTATATAAATTAGTTAAGTAATATTCTAAGATAAATTAAGTAGTGTGTAGTGTAAACTTAGGACAGTGTAAATAAATTAGAAATAAACGTTACAGTATGGTAAAATAAGTCTAGGATCCTACAGGGAAAACATTATGAGTCACTATTTTAAATGTATATAATGTTTAAATGTAATCAACTTTATATATTTTAAATAATTCAATCTAGTACTGTGTGAATTTTTCTTAAATTGATTCATTTAGTGGTTTTAAGAGATGGGTCATAAGACTACTTTGTGTGTGTCGGGTAATATTCTTCCCTTTCAAACTACATGGGTTTGAGATAGAATTAATATTATTCTTCTTCTGGTTGGTGGTCTACTGCCTACTTGATCAAACTTTGCTGTTAAAGAGAAATTTACATGAGAGCCAACTAACAACTTTTTCCGCCACCCCCCTGGAATTACACACACACAACTTGTATATTTAGGTTAATCTTTTATCATAAAAGTAACACCGTGGTGTATATTTCATACTTTCTCATATGTAGAAACAGTTTCCGTTTATTAACATAAATCAGTTACACCCATTTAGTGTCTTCTTTCTATTAAGATGGTACACACTATTGTATATTGTTAACACTTTCCCTGTATATATATATATATATATATATATATATATCCACATTTTACCTCTGTCAGTACAAAACTTATACACCCAATATAAATTAGTATAATACATATTTTTTTTCACCCGGTATCTACTGATCCAACGAGTCTGCAGCGGCGGCTTCAAAGGCGCTATGGCACAATAGAATTTCTTGATTTAATGTATAACCTTATTCGTAGAGTAAACTGTTAAACATGTTATTTATTATGTTGGGTATACTACAGGAACGATCAAATAAACCTCCCCCAACTTGTAATGGGTATGAATTTGTTGATTACGATATTGTCAATTATTTACAATCTGAAAATACTTTGTTTTTCTTTTAAATATACCTATTAGAACATTTCTGGGTACGCCGAAATAGCTTAGTTGGGTGAGCAGGAGGCTGTGGATCTCAAGGTCCTTGGTTCAAATCCTAGTTTCGATAGTTGTATTAGACGAAATATCTAAAAAATATCCTGTTTAATACATTTATTTTATGTGTATCACCCTGTAAATGCAAAAACTACACACCCTGTATGTAACACGCTCCACATCCCATCGAAGTCGAATTAACCCATTGAGACACAAGCTCTCTCCACCTGGTATTAGGTTACACACACAACTTGTACATTTAGGTTAATCTTTTATCATAAGAGTAACACCGGGGTGTCTATTTTTCATATGTACAAACAGTGAAAACGTTTTAATTGTGTTTGTAGTTTTGTATTAAAGGAATTATTTCGATAAAATTGGGGTTTCTAATAGGTGTTATGTGTTTAATAGATTTTTAAGTATTAACATTTGGTTAAGATACTTTTCATGCTCTGGTCATTGTATTTTGTAGTTAAATTACTTATTAGATATTTTAAAAGGAAATAGATCTTTAAAATGGATTACTTAAATTTTGTTATACTACTGTAGATATTAATGCTTGGAACGTGAGGTATTTCTACCCCTGGTATTGAGTTACACTACTTTTTACGTTTATGGCTCCACTGGCACTGGTTTGGTTTCTCGCGCAACTATTGTGGTGAGTTATAGGTCTGACATGGTGTTCACGATTATTGATTGGTATTTCTACGCTGCTCGAAGAAAGAAACCTGTAAAATCACCCTCGGGGAAAGAAAGATATCTACCTACCTGTACTGTTGGTTGCATATCAGGGTGGGGTACTTTATCGACACATAGTGGGGTTTTTGTGTTCTGTGTTCTGTCGTGATGTTCCGTGTTTCGGTGCTAACCTGTCAATATTTGGCTCGAACGGCGTCGGTGGGCGGAAAAGCCCTGTGGGGGCCTAGATTCTGGAGCGCTGATGTAGGCCTTAGGTGAGGGCCGGCAGAAGAGCCCTAGGACACGGGGGCCACAGCCCCGGGTCGGGGAGTAGCCTCGGGCGAAGGGGCCGGCGCTAGTTAGGTGGTGGGTGGAGGGGGAGGGGGAGGGGGCCTGGTGGGGGCCTGGTGGGTGGCGGGGGTGGGGGTAGCCCCAGGTGCGGGACCTGGTGGGTGGTGGGTGGGGGTAGCCCCAAGTGAAGGGCCGGGCGCGCGCATCGCCAGGGTGATGGCGCGAAATTTAAATTCTGAAAATGGCGGCATAAGTTAGGTTAGGCGCACTCGTTTGACGTGGAACCGGCCCTATCCATCTACTGATGGTAATAGGTAGTTAATGGTATTGATAGCTCTTATAATTTCTTCTTTTGTGATGGGAGGTCCAGAGAGGTTTTTGTCGCCCATATCTTCCATATCAGGTCTTTCATCGGCAAAAATATTGCTAATATAGTTTTCCCATATTATTTTAGAACGTAACGCTGTTTGTCATCCTTGCGCTCTCTGTTTATATCCCAATTTGTCCTCTGCAACACTGATCATGGCCTTCAAAACTGCGTGAGGCTTGTTGCCACATATAGACGACAGTGAGAATTCCGTTAATCAATTAATCGATGCCATTGGATTATACGATAGCTTCCTTAATGCAAGCGGAAACAATAATTCACGAACTACGTATTAAAAGTCAGGCTTTCCCAAAACGCAAAATTTCGGCTCAAAAAAACTTACGCTGATAAAAGTTCCTTAATCAAAGATATGAGAAAACGTTTAATTAGTAAAGAATCAGCAACAGCTCTTGCTACTCAATTACACACAGTAAAACAGAATAATAAAACAATAGAAGAATTTGGTAAATCGTTAGAAGAACTTATGTTAAACTTGACAATAGCGGAAGCTAATAACGATGAAGATACGCGGGTATTAACAGTTACGAATGAAAAACTTGTAATAAATTCATTTGCGAATGGTCTAAGAGACAATGACTTTAGGACCATCATAAAAGCGCACAATTATACAACGCTAAGAGATGCAATCGTTGGTGCGAAAGAGGGGGAAATTTCTTTAAATTATAGACACAATTGTCAAACGAATCAAATTTATTCCATTAGAGGCAAATACCGTTACAATATCCAAAGAAACGGGTCATATTTTAGAAGAAATCAGTTTAATCGTGGCGCGAGGCACTCGAAAACATTTCAAAATTCATGTAGAGGAGCTTCAGCTAATCAAAATTTTAGATATAACGGACGTGGACGTGTACAAACGTTTCACGGTCAATATCAAAATGACCGAAACCGATTTGGTAATCAATCTAGTCGGACTATCAACTGATCTTATGTCATGAATATTGAAAACCAACCACCAAATTCAAATAACTATTTAAATTGATACTGAAGCATCCTTAAGTGTAATATTTTCATCGTGCACTAGTGTTAAAAATCATATTAATACTGCAAATAAAACAACAATTTTAGGTATTACTGGCTCAACATTTTCTTTATGATCCACTAATATCACGCTTACGGTCGATCAGTTTATTATTGAACACGAATTTCAAGTAGCGAACGACTTTGAAATTAGTATAAATGTTGTGATAGGAGCCGATTTCATTATTAAGTATGCAGCTATATTAGATTACAAAACGTTTAAAGTTTCATTTGTGCATAACGATAAAAATATAACTATCCCTCTTGAATCCGAACACAACATTTACACGGTCATTCCGCCCAGATGCGAAATAATCACATTTTATCCTGTGAAATGCGAGAATGAATGTGTTGTATTACCGGAGGAGGTATCGGCAGGAGTTTTTACAGGTGGTCTTGTGACTAAACCCCTCAATAATAAAATCCTTGGGAGATTAATGACACCACTGAAAAAGAAGTTAGCTTGAATTATTTTATACCAAAATGCCAGAATTCAATCAATTTCCACATTTATAATTTTTCCAATCTATCTTTGTCAGTCGATAGAATTGATGAATTATTAAAAGTAATAGACGCGAAGGAATTAACATCGGAGCAATATATATCTTTGCAAAAGATTTGTGCTTAATTTGTGGATGTTTTCCATTTGAAAAACGATCCCATTACCGTCTTCAACACATGTCCCCCAGAAATAGTATTAAAACAAAACACTACGCGATCTTTTGTTAAACCGTATAGGTTACCATTTTTTCCAAAACATGAAATACATCAACAAATGAATAAAATATTAAATGACGGGAT
Source organism: Cryptocephalus moraei (assembly GCA_946251905.1). Lineage (NCBI taxonomy): Eukaryota > Metazoa > Arthropoda > Insecta > Coleoptera > Chrysomelidae > Cryptocephalus > Cryptocephalus moraei. The sequence goes on from CAMIUK010000066.1 coordinate 14,294, forward strand.
TATCGAATATTCTAAAGTGGATTAGTCACCTCCACCGTTAATTGTTCCGAAAATAGCAGATAGTACTGGCAATATGAAGTATAGTCATAGATTACAGACAACTCATTAAGCGGATTGAAGATAAACGTTTTCCCCTTCCAAACATCGAGGAAATTATTGACTCCTTAAAAAGAATAATGTATTTTTTACATTTGGATTTATATAAGGGTTGCTATCAGATTAGTTTAGATCAAAAATCTAGACGGTATACTTCTTTTATGACAGACCGTGGTCAATTTCAGATGACTAGGTTACCGATGGGTCTAAAAATAAGTCCAAGTGCATTTTCAAGGGCAATGACTGTGGCGATGTCTGGTTTAAATTATGATAAGTGTTTTATTTACTTAGACGACATAATAGTATTTGGAAATAACTTAGTAACGCACATCCAAAATTTAGTAAAATTATTAGTTCGTTTAAGAAAACTAAAATTGAAACTTAATCCACAAAAATGTTAGTTTTTAAGGCAACAATTATTATTTTAAGTCGCATAATATCAGCTGAAGGAATATTACCAGACCCTGAAAAAACAAGGGCTGTTCAAAGAATATCCAATACCAACTGACGGACAAGAGACAAAACGATTTGTAGCATTTGCCAACTACTCCCGAAAATTTATTAAAAATTTCGCGGAAATTAAAATACCGTTAAACCATTTGACAAAAAAGAAGTTATTTTTAAATGGACAGATGAATGCCAAATAGCCTTTGATAAATCTATAGGATCATTAGTGCTGCCACCCATTTTGGCACATCCGGATCTTTCTGACCAGAATCAATCCATTTTGAACAAGCATTTGTAAGAACTTTCCAATTACCATCAAATTTAATAACCAAAATAGAACCTATATATAATTTTGACAGTTGTCTGAAAGAGTTAAAGTACAGACTTCAAGTAGCTTGCGATGAAGCAAAGAATAATTTAATGGCATTCAAATTAAAACGTAAAATGGGGACTAATAGGAATTGCAAACAATCACCTTCTAACCTAAAATTTTGTTGTGAAATACTTCAACAAACAAATACGAAAATATTTTTAAGGGACCTTATATTGTACTAGAAGATAGAGGAGTAAATTTGGTAATTAAAGTAGATAATAAACCAACAGAGGTCCACAAAAATAGAGTTAACTGTATTACTCATAAAACTAGTAAAAAAATATTTATATTATGTCCATAATTTTCTTTTATAGACGGGGAAGAAGTAATGGAATATTAAAACAAAAATAGGTGATAATTCATTATTAGTTGGAATGTACAAGAATTGCAAAATAAGTTACAAACCGGAAGGTGAGCGACCTATAATCCAATACATTTTCGTTCGTAAGTATAACTGCCCTAAGCTAACAAGTATTGTTAATATTTCGATTTACAGTGTTATTTAGAATAGTTAGTATTGGGTTGTTACTAGAGACACTTGTATCAATAAGCGTGCCAACAAATTTGACACTATGGAACTTCGTTAGTTTGATTACTCTCGAGTCACCTTCAAGAGCTACCATGACCCGAGAACATCACATTCATCACTTAGAGGAGTTTCGTATTTCAGATTTTGTTATTCGCAATAATCTTGTATTTTCAGTTTCCGCTTTTCCGCTACGTTGAATAGTTGTAGATTTTTTCCGATTTTATTCACCTAGAATAATTAAATTTTTCGTTATCTGTAGTAATTTCATATTTTTATATAGTTGTTTGTTTCTTATGAAAATAAGAAAACACCAATTTTAAATCCCTAATCCGAGATGTGTAAATATTTGTAAACAAATAGTTTTTGTATATTTCCGTCTTCCATTCGATAACGTGTAACCCGGATTTATTCTCGTAGTCGTAGTCGGCGGCACGACTCCGATGAGAGGAATGGGATGCGTATAGAACTTGGTGCTGAGACAGGGTTCGGGAACTCGATAAACGGTTTTAAAGTCGGTTTTACCTCGGGCGCCAGATTTTTAAGGGTTTACTCCCTAAAGCCACTAGTGATTTGAAACTCAGGAGAAAGCCAGGGCTGTCCGTAAAAATAAAACGAATAAACGGAATTACTTATATTAATTTATTTTAAAATCGTAACGGCAACACTGTACAATCAAAGCGATATTTACATCTCCGGTTTAAACGGAGTGAAAGATAAAAGAGCACAAACTATTTGTTTGCATGTGTTTATTTTCGGACGAAAGTGAGAATGAAACAATTTAACAGAAATTTAAGAAATAGGAAAAATATAAAATATGCTAATTATTACAAAACACGGAAAATATAATAATAAACGACAACTGGTGAAAATATACAATTATTCGAAGTATGTAAAATACGAGAAATATAAAATTATTTACAACTATTGAAATTACGGAAAATGCTAAATTATTCTAAGCATTGAAAATAAGGAGATAAACTAAACAGGGAAGCTACGGAGAATGCCAACTTAGTCTAAATATTGAAAATAAGGAGATAGTTGACAGATATAGAAAATTCGAGAAATAATTAACCTACAATTCACGGAGAGTAGCAAAAATTAAAATAGCTAGCTTCGAAAAGCAAGAAAAACGTGCAATATATGTTACGGGCGAATTGCCATCCCGGACGATTTACAATCTGCCTGGGCAAATTACAAATCGCCCGGGTTCTTGGGCAGATTGTAATCTGCCTTGCAGTCTCTTGGGCAGATTGCAATCTGCCCTGTAGCATTTTGGGCAATTTGGGGAAATATTTTGAACGAAAAGAGTTTATGCATCCTGTTTCCATATTTTTATTTTTAAATTTTATTATTCCAAGTTTACATATACATATTATAACATAATATAACGTCATTATCACTTATTTACCCATTACTTATAACAACAATTTGAATTCGCATGGCATTTTGAGATACAATCTATTATATTCTTTTTACATAAACAAGTTTTTCTTATACATTTAGTTCGACAATTGCACCGTATAAAACCCTGCCCGTTCGTATTCGAGCTACGAGTTACACTTTGCCGTAGATCTTAATGATATTTTATTACCTAACGGAACCTCTTTCAGGCTAGAAAAGTTTTGTTTACAAATATCAAATTCAGACCTACAATACAGTTTATCTAAAACACCATCTTTCGTGCCTATTTAATAAAATTCGTCATAATTTTTGCTCCAAATAACGCCCATAATATTTCTGAAGTCACATTTAGATCGATCTACGCTTGGTATCGGAATAGTTACAGTGTCTCCAATATCCCCTGGTGGATGAGTTCGATCTGAACGGGTTTTCATTCTTTCAGCTTGCTTTTTTAAGCCATCTGCTGCTCTTTTGCGCGTAGCTAAAACATTTTCCCTGTGAAGAGAAAGGTCAGCAGCCGTAATGGAAATTGTTACATTGCCACTGTCAGCTGGTGGCAAACCGTCAGATGTGGGCATATCTTCAGATGTTGGCAAATCGTCATATGTAGACGAATTCTGAGCTATAGGCAAACCGTCAGATGTTGGAAAATCGACGTCAAGGTGGTCACTACTCGAAGATTTAACAGAGTCCAATAAATCTTGAAGATTTTCCTCAGTATTTAAGCGTTTTAAGGCGTCCTTTGGTAAATATAAAGATGTGAGACCAACATTGGAACTGCAAGCAAACATCGCCTCGTTAGGGGGGCATTTGAATGCCAGAATAGTGAGCTCTGTTTTTCATAAACTGAACAGTTCTATGACCTTGAGACCATTTTGATGTTTCGTTATCCCTCAACCAACAAGAGATTATGTGTTCAATATCTTTGTTTGCTGCAACAGATCCTTGGTTTTGGCTGTGACGGAGTTTGCAATGAACAATTTTCAATTCTGGCCATAATAGTGCTACTTGTTCGATCGAACGATTAACAAATTCACGGCCATTATCAGACTGTAAAATACATGGAGCACCGGAAATACAATACATACCTTTAAGGTGATATGCCACTTCCTCAGCTCTTTTCGTTTTTAAAGCTCGAAGAATGACGAATTTTGTAAGATGATCTTGATAAACCATAACAAACTTGTAGTCTCCATCAGCATCTGATTGATAATCGATCAGGTCAACTTGACAGCGTGAATTCATGTAGTCATGCAAAATAGGCTTGGAAACATAACCACGGTGCTGTTTTAATTTCTTCTGCTGGCAAGTTTCGCATGTGTTAAATAATCTACCATCGGTCGTGTAATGTTTTATTATTGCCGAGCTATATCCTTCAATGTACGAATTCGCCCACCATGGCCGACGGCAAGATGAGCACCAAGGATAATATCGTATGCTTCTTCAAGGGTAGCAAAATATCATATCCTATTACCATCTTCTTTTGCAGTTAATTTGTTGCCACCGATTTCGTAAACGTTATACTTCTTCAAAAGTTCCTACTGCGCATTGGTATTCTTCGTCTTCAAGGCTTTGGCACTTAAAACTTCTTGAATAATTTTCTCGCGTTCAGCAACATGAAACGCATGAATTTTGCTACTTACTTATTATATTCTTAGGAATCCTTGGGCCGGCTAGCATCAGAATAAAAGACTCAGGTGTGGATGAAAAGAAATATCAAAATCTGATTATAGCTGTTTTTAATTGAGTATGTCAGTTAACTAAATCAATAACTCAAAGATGTCGAAATACAAATTCCAAAAATACTTATTACCGTAATTTACACATATACCAAAATACTAAGATACTGACGAGTCCTCGAGGGAATAGCATAAATACTTAAATTTTACTACAAACAAATCGGTAATTTACTACAAATTATTTTACGTTCATGTGGAGATCGATCGGTTTAAACGTTTCGAATTAAAGGCCTTTAATCGTCAAAACACTCTACCATTGGTTGCGCACACTATCGACGTCGAATCCAAGGGGTCTTGGTGACTTGGCTTCAACAGTGCAGAGAGATCTGTTAGGTCTTCGGTGGCTCCCATCCGGGTAGTCGCTGATTACGGTCCTGAAGGCGGAAGTTGGCGAATGGCAGGAATACCGCTCGTCTGGTCTGGAACGGCTGGAGGTCGGAACGTTATATCACGTCACCGGGCGGTTTATCCAATCGATTAGCGCCGCACAACACTCGAAAGCCCGTCCGTTTCACACGGAGCGATTCGCACTAGTTCTCGGCACGTTCACTAAACCCTCTCGCACAGATTACACGAAGACTGGGTGTTACAAAAGAATAGCCTTTCAGATTATAGGGTTCACTAGCTCAAAGTTTGTCAAAACTACTGGTCTGAACTAATTCCAAGACTAATACACTAATTAAATCCCAACAATTACTCAAAAATAGATAGCTGGGCCCTCAGGCCCAGCCCATGTAAACCCTTTCACGGCCTGAGGTCAAGTCCTGTTCCTTTTTCTCTCCGACTATAGCTGACCCCCACTTCTCTTTCCATATCAAATCTCTCCAATCGCTGAATTTCCAATTTCGTCATCGTCTTAATTTCAACCTATCCCCGGCCCGTAAAATATCTAATAGGCGTGAACAAATCTCCCCTCCTCACAAGACGTTACATCTCCTTAGCAAGTGATCGTAACCGTCGTCCAATTCTGAGAATAATAATTACTGACCGTGAGTTTGCAGAGTGCGCCACTATGTCGCTTCTTCCTGGCCAAAAAAGTCTACACATCTTAAGTAAATAATCTCAGGCTTCGCTTCGAAGTTCGGTTACTAGGCCAAAATTTAAACCGCTTGTTAGACCAAACCAAATTGACGGAGAGAGAGAGAGAGAGAGACGTCGCTCGTTAACCCGGGATATTTGAAAATCGTAACGTAACAACCCGTAAAAACTTTATACATGCTTTTACTGTCAATCTCACGCTGAAACTCCATCCGTCGGTCCATTTTGCTAACTAACTCACTTGCAAAATTGACTGTTTGAATGTCAGCTGAAAACTACTTTAATTTCCAAATATAATTTTGTTTCATATACACCATCACTTTGAATTAATTTCGAGAACATATTTCCATCTACTTTAATTTCCAATTTTCAAGCTATTTATACCAGAAATATGCCATAACAAAAAGGTGTACGGTAATTGTGAAGGAATTCCAGGTATACCTTCTACTTAAACTAAAATGTGAAAGCAGGTTCATAGAAATAACCTTCACTGCTCCTTTAATATGTCATTACGAAATGATTAATGTTATCAGGTAAGTAATGATAAGTACGGCAATTATTAAGAAATTCCAGGTAGACCTGCTACTTAATAAAATGTGAAAGCATGTTCGTAGAAATAATCTTAACCGCTCCTTTAATATACCATTACAAAAAGGTTTATGTTACCAGTAAGTAAAGATAAGTACAGTAAATGTTAAGGAATTCGAGGAATACTTACTACTTAACTAAAATTTGAAACCATGTTCGTAAGTGAAATAATCTCCACACTTAACAAAAATTTTAAGGCATGCTTATAAGCAAAACAATCTATCTGTAGTTTTAAATTTGCCCAAAATGTTACAGGGCAGATTAGAATCTGCCCGAGAGACCACAAGGCAGATTACAATCTGCCTAAGAACCCGAGCGATTTGCAATTTGCCCAGGCAGCTTGTAAATCACCCGGGATGGCAATTCGCCCGTATAGTCCAAGAGCAATACAGTTTGACATGCGGTGCGAAAAATATATCAAAGTACTAAAAAAATAGTTTTGATATATTTTTTGCACCGCAAAATCGCTTCACGATAGTATTTATTTAAAAAGTCAAAATTTTACAAACTTTTAAAATCGTCCCAAAAGTTCTTAAAAAATAGAAAATGGATCTTGTATCGATTCTATATTATAGCTAACGGGCCGAACAATATGTAAAACAATCAGTTGCAACGAAAATGCCTAATTTAGACCCCAGCAGCGACGCAAACAAATGACGATTTTTTTAGCTCGAATTAGTTAACACATGTACAGTGCAAAAACTAACTAACAGATTTGGATCGGATTTTCGGATTTCATTTGTAATACTTTAAAATACCTTAATCTCTATTTATACCCTAAACGTGCAATTTCTTACCTGTTTATTGAACGCCTCAAAACTACCTCGATTTTCATCACTTTTTTTCCGCTTTATTGCTATCTAGCAGCGACAGTATAACAAATTCGAGCTTTAATCTAATAAATTCTATCTTGTAGGAAATTTTATTACGAACAAATTTTAGAAGATATCATTTTTTGCCTAAACTACATATATTCAGAGTTATATTGAATACAGTGATACAAAATGCGGTATTTTCGTGCATTTTTTTACTTCTAGATTTTTTTTTGCAAATAGCACAACTTTTTAAGCTAGCGTATACTTATAATATGATTATATACATCATTTTCGACCAATTCTGAAAATATCTAAGTTACGTAAAGACACAGCCACATCTGGTAGGTTTTGGGTCTAATTCTCTTGGACTAGTACCATTTATAGTTTCGGTAAAGCAGCCTAGTTAAGCAGAGGTAAGAGAGCGGAATAAAGCAGTCAGTAAAGGATACGTTAGTACTGCGGCGGAGGCAAACACAAACCCTAACACCCAAATCGGTAGCGGTAATAACGCGATGGGAAAATGACTAGCGGATTTCCCAGACTGATTCCTCAACGACGGAACGCTAAAAGGGAATAATACGGTTCTACGACTAATTACACCTAGACTGATATGCCAATGACGGCACGCCAATGACGCAATTCTGCAGTAACTAGGTACCCTAACCGGATTTCCCCTACGGATCTCACAACGACGGAACGCCAATGGGAGATCGGGAAATAAAACGAATCCCTCAACGACGGAACGCCGATGAGGAGTAAAACGGTCCCTAACAGTAAGTATACCTAGACTGACACGACAATGACGGGAAGCTAATGTCGCAATCCTGCAGTACTACTGTGTGTCCGTAAATGATTGTACCCGTTCAAGGTCATCGATAGTGATTTTAACTTTCGACAGATTAATTAATTACTGCCAACATAATTTCAAAGAAATTCGATAAAAATTGGAACTTACCAGTGGCGTCACTGAAAAATTTCGACCGACAACTAATCTGCAATAATAATTTTAATTTATTGTAATATGCACACGTAACAGTAATTTATTTTTTATTTACACAAATATTATCACAACATATGTTGAAAATGTTGTCCGTTGTTTTCTAGACAAATCCCTACACGTCGTTTCATATTTTCAAATACACTTATAAGAGTCTCTGGAGAAATATTTTCAATTTCCTGTTGAATTGCTTCTTGAAGTTCCTCCAAGTTATGTAATCGGTTTTTAAACACTTTGGTTTTTAAAGGTCCAAAAAGAAAAAAGTCCGACGGTGTCAAGTCTGGCGATCTTGGGGGCCATAATCCTCGGCTCAAAATTCGATCTCCGTAGAACTGCTCCAAGTAATTCATTGTTGATCCTGCAGTATGAGCTGTACCACCATCTTGTTGAAAGAATCCTTGCGTTAATTCGTCATCATGCAGCTGATTTATGAATTCATTTAAAATTTCACTCTGATATCGTTCGGCGTTGATTGTGTTATTGAAGAATATGGGACCAATTATTCTTCGTCTTGATATTGCAATCCAAATTCCAATTTTAATGGGATGTAAATCCGATTCATTAAATATACCAGGGTTCTGTGTTGCCCATGTTCGGTAATTTTGGCTATTGATATAACCATTTAGGTGGAACCATGCTTCATCAGTAAAGAACGTTAAGTCTAGTATGTTATCATTATTTAAGTGGTCATTAAACCAGTTGCAATAGGCAATGCGTTGTAGATAATCATGTGGATATAATTTCTGTACTACAGCTACTCTATACGGATACATATGCAAGTTTTTATGCAAAGCTTTTGCACAAGTAGTCTTGCCGATACCTACAAAAAAATATATGCCATTAGCCCTCTCATATGATGGTTTATAAACTTTTATCGTACCTGTTTGTATTGCTAATTGTCTTAGGGGTTTGTTAGGGCTCTGGTTAACACGTTGATCAATGTCATCGACAACACCTGCATTTAAAACTGTAGGCCTACCTGTCGATTTACCTTTACAGATGCAATTCTTCGATACGAAACGTTTTATAATCATCTGTCTGTGACGTCGAAAAACGTTATAGGCGATATTTAAATTCGGAAATGCTTCTTGAAATTGATCGAAACATGATTGCAAAGAATATGACCAGGTTCCATCGGGGTTTCGAATACCACTTCGAAAATGAGCCATCAGTATGTAGGCATCTTGTTCTTCTGAGAACATCGTGTATGAAAACTCTCTAAAACATTAAATTAACACGCTAAACATAACCTACAATTTGATTAGAAATTACTTACGTTCAACACAATAATGTTAAGCGATGAGCTCTGAAAAGGGCTGTTTTGGCAGTGGTGGAAATAATACCGATCACTTAACAATAAAAACGAAAAATAAGAAAAATCAAATCACTTAATAAACAGCAAGCAGGGTTAATACGCCACTGGTATGAAAGTCAAATTCGGGCTGAGCTGTCAATCAAAAAAAAAAACATGGAGCGTTTGTTGCCAACTAAAGTTTAGTTCCACCCACGCGTGCCAACATAATTCGGGTACAGACATTTACGGACACACAGTACGTACCCTAAACAGATTTCCCTTAGTGATCTCACAACGACCAAAACGACCAAACGCCAGTGAGGAATTGAGTTCTAATCATTCGAATACTCGTCTGGCCAGAGCTGACTTGATTTTTCCAATCGACCTGTACTTCGTTCTACCAGATGAAAACCTCTTGGCGGGTTATATCTCTCGCTATCTTAAGAAAATATTTCATCTAATCTTAGATACCGGACCACGAAGCTAACGCTCCTAGTGAGAGACTACTAAGTTAATTATACGGAAGTAGGTTTAGTTACCTAGCCACGGTTTTGCCTCGTTACAAACGAAACGCCAACAGGTGGTTGTAGTATACATTGTTCCTACTACCATGCCGAAATAAACTATTCTAGGTATTTTCCGTTTTGAGTGTGTGTTTTATTTCTACGGACAGTCCTGGCATTCTCCTGAGTGAGTAAACTACCCAAGCATACCACCAAGGGAGAAAACCCTTCAAATCTGGCGCCCGAGCAAAACCGTCCGCTAAACCCAACCGAATTCCCGAACTCCGTCCAAGCGCCAAATTCAACAGGTAACTCGTTCCTCTCATCGGCAACGAGCGTTACAAAATTTGGCGCCAGAGCAGGGATTTTGAATTTCACATTTCGTTTCGGTGTAACTGTTCCTAAAAATAAAAATCCCCATGGCATGCCAGGCTAAAGGTAGATTTATGGGTAGGATATAGAGTAATATAACAGACACGATGTGCCAGAAAATGTATACGAGGTGTTAAAAAAATACAAACGTCAAAAATTTCACACACACACACACACACACACACACGCACACACACACGCACGCACGCACGCACGCACGCACGCACGCACGCGAGCACGCACGCACGCACGCACGCACGCACGCACGCGAGCACGCACGCACGCACGCACGCACGCACGCACGCGAGCACGCACGCACGCGAGCACGCACGCACGCACGCACGCTCGCACGCTAGCACGCACGCACGCACGCACGCACGCACGCACGCACACACACACACGCACGCACCCACACAACCACGCACGCACGCACGCACGCACGCACGCACGCATGCACGCACGCACGCACGTACGCACGCACGCACGCACGCACGCAACGCACGCACGCACACACACACACACACACATACACCCACACACACACACACACCCACACACACACACACACACACACACACACACACACACACACACACACACACACACACACACACACACACACACACACACACACACACACACACACACACACACACACACCACACACACACACACACACACACACACACACACACCACACACACACACACACACACACACACACACACACACACACACACACACACACACACGCACGCAACGCACGCACGCACACACACACACACACACACACACACCACACACACACACACACACACACACACACACACACACACACACACACACACACACACACACACGCACGCAACGCACGCACGCACACACACACACACACACACACACACACACACACACACATACACACACACACACACACACACACACACACACACACACACACACACACACACACACACACACACACACACACACACACGCACGCAACGCACGCACGCACGCACACACACACACACACACACACACACATACACACACACACACACACACACACACACACACACACATACACACACACACACACACACACACACACACACACACACACACACACACACACACACACACACACACACACACACACACACACACACACACACACACACACACACACACACACACACACACACACACACACACACACACACACACACACACACACACACACACACACACACACACACACACACACACACACACACACACACACACACACACACACACACACACACACACACACACACACACACACACACACACACACACACACACACACACACACACACACACACACACACACACACACACACACACACACACACACACACACACACACACACACACACACACACAATCGAATTACAAAGATAAAAATTCTGAAATAGGGCAGTGGTTAAAGTGGACATTTGGTTTATTATCTTTAAACCCGACAGATGTTGAAGATTTCAACTTTGTGGAAGATTTCTGTTCTGTAATTCCACAAAATGAGATGGTTATTAAATACGCCGACTACTTAGTCGATCATTATATATCAGACACGGCTGTATTTCCACCACTTTTATGGGCATCCGGTTCTGGTAGTACAGAACATACAACTAACGCTTGTGAATCACTCCACAATGAATTTAGTCCCAATTTTATGTACCTCATCCCGATATATTTAAATTTCTTAAAGTAATAATCGAATGTACAACTAAACAGTTACATAAAAATCAATTGCATTCATTTACCAAAAAAAAATACCGCTTATAAAAAACGAAATGATTATTTATATACATACCATTTAATTTCGAAGTATGAAACTAATGCTATTAATTTAAGGTAATTTATATTTCCCGTATTTCCGATAGTTAGAACAATTTTATAATTTCCTTATTTTTGGTACTTAGGATAATTTGTGATTTCTCGCATTTACCTTATTTAGAATATTTTATATTTTTCATTCTTACTGTGATCATTTCTTCCGAACGTAAATACTTGTAAACAAATAAATTTTTTTGCCGCTTATCTTTCCGTTTTACTCGCAGATGTAAATATCGTTTTGTTTGTACGCCGTTGCCGTTCCGTTCTAAATTTTTCCGTCAGGTGTTTTATTTTTAAATTTTAAAGTTTTAATTTTAAAAAGGCCAGACTTCTCCTGAGTTTCAACTCACCCGCGGCTTTAGGAAGTAAACCCTAAAAAATCTGGCGCCCGAGTAAAACCGACTTTAAAACCGTTAACTGTATTCCCGAACTCCGCTTAAGCGCCAAGTTCTACATGTAACCCGTTCCTCTCATCGGAGTCGTGCCGCCGACTACGACTACGAGAGGAAACCCGGTTACAATCTTATGATCTAGATCCGTGCATATCCATAACTGCCACTTTAATAAGGTGCAGTCAGCGGGTACCGTCATACGGTGCCGCCCAAAAGTTCAAGACCAAACTTTAAATAATAAATCCACCACCTGAAAGGGCCACCTTCGAAAAACCGACTGTGATTATTTATGATTTGTAAACATTGTTTCTAATTCAATTCAGTCATTTCGAATGGAAAGAAATTTAAAATATACAAATATTTTTTCACACAAATGGTCACCGAAAAAGCATTTCCGAAAAACTGGTTGACTAACATTAAGTAAAAAAAAAAAATTGTAAATTGATATTAGAATGTAAGCAGATTTATTGAAATCAAACTTGGACATTTTTTACCCCTGTATCGTACAGGGTTTTCCAACATTTTGTTTATCGTATAATTGTTCTATTTTTATGATTTTTTGGAAATTGGACGAAGTTCTCGACTAGTTTTGTTTTCAAAATGGAGTAGTGTCTCTATGAATGGGAACAACTAGAGGGATGCTATTAGTCAAAGGTGACTTGAACTCAGCACGACAAGATTCATAAGCATTTGTTAAAAATTTAGAATTAGTTGGTTGCTTTTCGCCCATACGATCGGAGGAAAAAAGTGCTTGATCATCAATTTAGTGCTCAACTAAATATTCGTAGCACTCCACGAGAGGCTGATCTTTGGGCATTTCTTCAAAAATATGCAAGAAGTAGTCCTCAACTTCTTATGTCTCTTCTGGACTCTCCTCCTTAAATATATTGTAAATCCTGCGTCATCGTGAATGTGTGTTATACTTTTTAATGCATTTAGTTAGTAATTGAACTCGTATTGCTATATGCATCTCTCATGTAAATTGTGTTGATAATCACACAAAACTCACTCTGCCTTTTAAATGCCAAAAAGCGGTTTCCATTTTAATTATTGCTGAGACTATCAACTAAATGAACTAGATGATTTCAGGATTTTAAATTTACCTTCAATCTTTTTAACAGATTTATGAAGAGGCTGTATTGCGCCAGTGAAAATAGTACGATGTGTATGTACACTTATTATAACTTATAAGAGTTACACCATCACTTTTATCACTATGATGTAAAAAAATGATGTTAATCGCTGGTAAATAATTGAATAAATAAATATATACATAAAACAAATAAATCACATACCTGGCTTGGGAACATATTTAGAATATTCTGGGTTGACAATAGATGCCTGCGTTTTATTCATTTTGTCGTTTTATTACAAATTAGATTGCTCGACCTTCGATTACAGAATAATTGTCAACTGAACAGCAGCCTATCTTTGGACGTATAAGTACAATTAAATAACATTTATCTGTACTCGAAGATTGTCATAGATTAAATATCTAATTGGGAATTTATAGTTTGGTATAATTCCATTTATCATTAAAACAAATTATCTAGTTTCAATGTGTTTCAATGTATGAGAAATTAAAATGTTATGCTTTATTACCTAAACTAATTTATATTTGTGTACCTTCCCCTTAAATTTTAATATAATATCTCTCTAGATTATTTAATTACATGACCATGAATTGCATATATATATATATATATATATATATATATATATATATATATGTTGACTCTACGATCAACATAAAAGAGAGCTAAGTAGGGTTGTAGGGATTTAATAGGGAATTTAGGGAACATAATCGTCAAGTAGGGATTAATAACCATTAAATAGAACTAGAGCAACTTGTTATTAAAAACGTCTTAGGTGAAATTTCCACTTGCAATTAAGTAATCAAATTAATTAGTACAAACTTAATCAGGGAAATATTTTAACAATCATCTGATAATTATTAAAACAACTGAGTAGCTGAGGTGAACTAATTTTGGGAACTTTTCAACACTTTTTGTTTTACAAACAGAGAATAATCACTGACGCTGCTTAGGTAACAAGGTTTTGTGGATATCTAATTGAACTAAAAGCACGTCTTATTTTATTACGAAGAATAACAACGCCGACCGAACGTCAACAAGTCAAGTTCAGAATCACAATAATTAACCGAGTCAGCATAACAAAGGCGTTTGACGAAACGTGATAGCAAGCGCTCCAGTTAAGGTCAGTTTCTGCGACACTAGGTCATTGTAAGAAAACAAATAGCATCTCATTTAACCAATGTAATTTGAATATGTATAAAAGCCTGTGAATTTTTGGTAATAAACCAGTATACCACGTATGCTCAAAACGACAGTGTGTTGTGATCTTTCTTCACGCCACTTAACCTGACTACCTACAACCTAACAAACTTCAAACCGGAGAGTACGTTACGCGCTCTCTCCAAACTACAAGAACTTCGAGAACTTCAAGAGATTACGTCAAGCCCTGATCTCCACCTACGAGAACTTCAAGAACTTCAAAGAGGTCACGACACGCCCTGATCTCCATCTACAAGAACGTCTTCAGCCTTACAACAAGATTTATCTCCGCAGCCACCTACGAGTTACGAGAGATATCTACATACAGTCCACTATCTCTAGAGATCATTGCACACTTTCGTTCATATATATATATATATATATATATATATATATATATATATATATATTGTTATACGTAATACAAATTCTCCAACAATTTCAAAACGCACAATAAAAAAACTTACTTAAAAAAAACTAATTTAGATATTCTTCAGTATTATCGAGCATTAGCTTTGTTGTTTTGCTTGTCAATATATTCTAATATATGTTACGTCCTAACTTCGAAACGCTCACTGAGCGAAAAAAACGACCGCAACGCGTTGCGGACTGTGCCGAACGGCCAAATACCGAAATGACTTCATTCTCGCATTGTGTCCGTGTTTGTTGACCACGACGCGTCGTGGACAATGCTCAAACAGCCACAACGCGTTCTGGATGATTTAGAAAGCTCAGAAACCGATCTTTCTTCACTTTCTTGTCTAGGCTTATCATTGCATGCCACTTAACTACTTTATTTTCTACAGGTTAACGGTACTCAAATTTCAATTTGTTCTGTATAAAAATAAACTTTTAAATTTTCGGTCTAGCAATTTAAAAAAATTATCAAGCAGGGTTTCAAATCAGGTTTTTTCAAGCCAGCCAGTAGCGTGTGATGTGGATGCTCAATTTGAAGTAAAGTTGCATCTTCAAACTGATGGAAGTTGTTATATCTCCGAAACTAATTAACATCAATTGATTATTTCTTAGCTTGTATTAGCTTGTCGAGTATATCAAGAATAAGCAATTTGTTGTTTGTTAATTTCATAAATATAATTTGTTAAACAATTTATTATAATTTTTTTGTTCCTTTTCTTAACTTTTCGATTTGCATAATGCATAAAAGTAAAGTCCCGTTTAAAAAAAATCAAAAATTATTATAAAAAATGTTTATCTATTTATAAAGTAGAAAAAAGACACGTTAGCAAATCAAATTTAGTTTTTTCATGTTTATATTCAAATAAAGTATTTTTAGCTCTTATGAAATATTAACGATACGGTTTGTTTCATTTTTAACAATCCCCTAATACATATTTTTAAATAAATAATTTGTTATAAACATTTAAAGATTTTCAAAACATTTTATTAGATAATAATAATCAATGTTTCTTTGTATCTCATGATAACTTTTTTGTGAACAATAGGGATATATAATAAATGTATAAATAAACCTAATATTTTAATTAAATAAATCATTATTTACACAAATTATTATAAACTTCTACATGTAACTTTTTTCTTTTTTCTTTTTAATTATTGAAATGTTTATAACAAATTTATAATTTTTAAACATTAGGAAGTTGTTAAAAATGATGCACACCACATAGATAATATTTTATAAGAAAAAAGTATACTTTATTTGAATGTAAATATAAAAAAAACTTAATCTTTTAGGGCCAACGTGTCTCTGAACTCCGTTCCTGTTGGTCGTAGGGCAATTTTTTTTTAAATTATAATAGGTATAAAAATAACACCTTTTAGGATAAAAGAAGACTATTTCTCTAGAGTTAAAAACAAAAGAGTTATTCTAATTGTTTATTAGCTAAGAAATGAAATATTTTGCCATAGAAGTTTTATTACTGTTAGAATTAAAATTTATAAATTTCAACATAGTACATTGATAGAGCAATTCCTATTGTTCAAATAGCACTCTTCAGAATTCCCTAACTTTATTCTTTTACGTAGAAATTTATATCAAAATTAAGTTGTCTGGGATAAACAAATTCAATTTTGCAATACTTAATTGACGAATCACTTTGAATTTTTTATGGAAACTTTAGGATGGATTGGACTTTAGGAATGGAAACACAATACCATACTTTTCACAAAAAAATCAATGCTGTTGAGCCCTTTTTGCAGTATTTATAAATAATTTAGAAATTCCGTCTTTTTTCCTTTTTCCTTGTATAATTAAGCAACAAATACACTAAAAAACTTGTACCATAGGTAATTGTGAAGGTTTTTTTTATGCTTTACAAGATTGCCTTTAATGGTTTTTAATGAAATGCATCAATTTCACGTAGGATTAAAATGAAGTAAAAAATCACTGTTTTTTGCCATTTATCAGCAATAACTAAATTAACACAAAAAAAGTTTGGATGGACTCAGCGGGTTTTTCGGGCGGGAATAGCGGGAAAATCTTATTTCCTTGGTCTAAAGGGGCAAATATCGGGAACTATCGATAATTCATCTTTAATATCTTACTAATATCTTCGAGGGAAAGGTTCTTGGGAAAAAGAACCGTCTCTCTCTTAAGAAGTCGTCTCTCGAAGCAGAAATAAAAAGAAACCTTCAACAATCAGAAGCTTTGCCGCCGCGGCTGTACGGATTGCCCAAAATACACAAACCAGATGTTCCACTTAGGCCGATAGTAAGCTCCATTGGATCACCCACTTATAAAATAGCACAACATTTGGCGAAATTACTACAAGCACACATTGGACACACAGACCATTACATAAAGGATTCCACGCATTTCATTGAGAAGATAAAGGACATCAGGTTGGAGACCAATGATATATTAGTAAGTTTCGATGTAACGTCACTTTTTACGATGGTACCGGTTAATGAAGCTTTGGAACAAATATCAAAAATATTTCCAGAAGACATCACAGGTTTATTTAGGCACTGCATGACAACAACATACTTTCAATGGCAAGCAAATTTCTATGAACAAAACGATGGCGTGGCAATGGGCAGTCCTCTCAGTCCAGTGGTGGCAAATTATTTCATGGAAAACTTTGAGAAGTCCGCATTACAAACAGCTAGAAAAAAGCCGGTTTGCTGGTTCAGGTATGTAGATGACACTTTTGTAATCTGGAGACATGGGGAAGAAGAACTAAACAACTTTTTAACACATATCAATAGCATCAACCCGAAAATACAGTTTACCATGGAAAAAGAGACGGAAGGACAGTTACCTTTTTTGGACGTTCTAGTGATGAGATATGATAATGGAAAACTAGGACATAAAATTTATAGAAAACCGACCCATACAGATCGGTATTTACACAAGGAGTCCAATCATCACCCAAAACAAAAACTTGGCATGATCAAAACGCTAGTAGATCGAGCAACAAAAATTTGCGAACCACAACACCTAAATGAAGAATTGGAATACTTAAGAACAGCACTACGAGCAAACGGGTACTCGAACAAGGAAATAAATAGGGCAATAAGACCAAACAAACGTCCTAAAAAGGCAGAGAAGGATTACGTAGCCACAACCTTCCTACCATACATCAAGGGATTGACAGACAGAATGGACAAAGTTTTGAAAAAACATGGAGTAAAAACAGTATTCAAACCCACAAGGAAAATCAGTGAGAACTTGAGATCGGCTAAGGACAAAAGAGAAAGTTTGTCAGCAGCAGGAGTCTACAGGGTCCCGTGCAGTTGCGGAAAAGTATACATTGGAACAACAAAAAGAAAAATTAGTACAAGAATTTCAGAACACAAGAGGAATTGCAAATTGGGACAGACAGAAAAATCCGCAATTGCCGAACACGCGTTAAGTGAAGGAAACCATAAAATATTATTCGAAGAAACACAGGTACTTGACAAAACAACACATTATTACACTCGATTAAACAGAGAGGCAATTGAAATACAAAAACACGTTAACAACTTTAATAGAAAAGAAGAAGGAATAACGATAAACACTACCTGGAATCCTGTAATAAACAAATTAAGAAACAAACAACACCAACTAACGACCACCACGGAAAACATAAATACGGACGCCAAAACAGTCGACAAATCAGTTGATCGGGAAAAGTCGGAAAGAACACTTCGACCGTTACCGCATCGCTCCTGAAGATGTCCGCCGCAGTAGGGGACGAAACGTTGAGGCAAAACAATTTGTCTTTTGGACCACGGCCTAATAGCCCGGGAAATGTACATAGAAAAATCGACTCCGGCCGTGAAAGCCTACATTCTCTAATTAGACGCTTCTACGGGGAAGAAACGTCAAGACTGGTTCGACGACAGGAAGAGGAAAGTCCGTTTACTTTGTTCACTAACCTTTCTTTTACGTTGCAGGGATGTTGGCGTTATTCCAAAGTGTGTTAAAACCAAGAGGAATTTTCAGACCGCCCACGCACACCGTATTTACAACCGAATGGAGAAAGCACTATTGAGGGAACGCATTCAGCAAACGCGTAAGGACATCGATGAGACGCAAAGGGACCTGTTAGATATACACTTAAAACTTAGTAGTATGCTGCACTGGAGAGATTGGGATAATATCGATAGGCTTACTTACCATAGCATGACAATGGAAGAAAACATAACCCGGAAGAGACAAATGGCAAAATTCGATCGACTGTGTCCGCAACAAAACCAGCAAACAGAAGAGAAAAGAAGAACGGTTATTAATTTAACAGAGAGAACACTCACGACAGAAGAAATCGCAGTGTTGGAGAAAGGGGGAAATTTCGCAATAACACCGATAGTAGTTCCCACCGAAGAAATCATAGCCAGCGTAGAAGCAGGAATCAGAACACTACCAGAAGAAAATGCTGAAGAAATACGGGCCGCTTGCATGAATATATTAAACAAAGCGAAACCACCGGCCAGCAATCTAACAGGAAGGGAAAGAAGAGCTTTAAGGAACCTGAACAATGACGAAGAAATTCTGGTTTTACCTGCGGACAAAGGGAATGCTACAGTAATCATGAAAACCGAAGAATACAACCAAAAAAAATACACAAACTCCTCGATCCGTCTACATATAGAAAACTGAAGAGAGACCCAACCAATATCATACTTAGGAAAACAAATGCGATGATTAAGAAGTCGTCTCTCGAAGCAGAAATAAAAAGAAACCTTCAACAATCAGAAGCTTTGCCGCCGCGGCTGTACGAAAATACACAAACCAGATGTTCCACTTAGGCCGATAGTAAGCTCCATTGGATCACCCACTTATAAAATAGCACAACATTTGGCGAAATTACTACAAGCACACATTGGACACACAGACCATTACATAAAGGATTCCACGCATTTCATTGAGAAGATAAAGGACATCAGGTTGGAGACCAATGATATATTAGTAAGTTTCGATGTAACGTCACTTTTTACAATGGTACCGGTTAATGAAGCTTTGGAACAAATATCAAAAATATTTCCAGAAGACATCACAGGTTTATTTAGGCACTGCATGACAACAACATACTTTCAATGGCAAGCAAATTTCTATGAACAAAACGATGGCGTGGCAATGGGCAGTCCTCTCAGTCCAGTGGTGGCAAATTATTTCATGGAAAACTTTGAGAAGTCCGCATTACAAACAGCTAGAAAAAAGCCGGTTTGCTGGTTCAGGTATGTAGATGACACTTTTGTAATCTGGAGACATGGGGAAGAAGAACTAAACAACTTTTTAACACATATCAATAGCATCAACCCGAAAATACAGTTTACCATGGAAAAAGAGACGGAAGGACAGTTACCTTTTTTGGACGTTCTAGTGATGAGATATGATAATGGAAAACTAGGACATAAAATTTATAGAAAACCGACCCATACAGATCGGTATTTACACAA
Source organism: Cryptocephalus moraei (assembly GCA_946251905.1). Taxonomy (NCBI): domain Eukaryota; kingdom Metazoa; phylum Arthropoda; class Insecta; order Coleoptera; family Chrysomelidae; genus Cryptocephalus; species Cryptocephalus moraei. The sequence continues at coordinate 34,915 of CAMIUK010000066.1, forward strand.
GGAGTCCAATCATCACCCAAAACAAAAACTTGGCATGATCAAAACGCTAGTAGATCGAGCAACAAAAATTTGCGAACCACAACACCTAAATGAAGAATTGGAATACTTAAGAACAGCACTACGAGCAAACGGGTACTCGAACAAGGAAATAAATAGGGCAATAAGACCAAACAAACGTCCTAAAAAGGCAGAGAAGGATTACGTAGCCACAACCTTCCTACCATACATCAAGGGATTGACAGACAGAATGGACAAAGTTTTGAAAAAACATGGAGTAAAAACAGTATTCAAACCCACAAGGAAAATCAGTGAGAACTTGAGATCGGCTAAGGACAAAAGAGAAAGTTTGTCAGCAGCAGGAGTCTACAGGGTCCCGTGCAGTTGCGGAAAAGTATACATTGGAACAACAAAAAGAAAAATTAGTACAAGAATTTCAGAACACAAGAGGAATTGCAAATTGGGACAGACAGAAAAATCCGCAATTGCCGAACACGCGTTAAGTGAAGGAAACCATAAAATATTATTCGAAGAAACACAGGTACTTGACAAAACAACACATTATTACACTCGATTAAACAGAGAGGCAATTGAAATACAAAAACACGTTAACAACTTTAATAGAAAAGAAGAAGGAATAACGATAAACACTACCTGGAATCCTGTAATAAACAAATTAAGAAACAAACAACACCAACTAACGACCACCACGGAAAACATAAATACGGACGCCAAAACAGTCGACAAATCAGTTGATCGGGAAAAGTCGGAAAGAACACTTCGACCGTTACCGCATCGCTCCTGAAGATGTCCGCCGCAGTAGGGGACGAAACGTTGAGGTAAAACAATTTGTCTTTTGGACCACGGCCTAATAGCCCGGGAAATGTACATAGAAAAAAAAAGTGTCAATTAACAGTTAATGTGTTAATGTGTTAATTAACAGTATCAATTAAAAGTTTGTCCGCACAAAGTAAAGATTCCAAAAATTAAATTTTCACTAAATTATTGCTTATTTATTGAATTTGAATTTTTTTTAAATCGCGACTTAAAACCCGAAAATTTAAAAGTAAATTGTTATACAGAACAAATTTTAATTTGAGTACTGTCAATCTGTAGAAAATGAAGTAGTTAAGGGGCATTATTGTGTTAGTCATTATTAACTGGCATTGTTTATACGTTAACCCGTTTAACCAACAAAACAGAAAAATGATCGTTTTCCGCGACTTATCAGTACTCTGCTCCAAACCCGAAATTCTCATTCTCAGTAAATAGCCACTCATTAAACATATTTCATAGGATGCAGAGTGGCAGTTTAAATCTACCTAAATATGTATAAATGTGCTAAAAATAGATGACGCTGAGTGAACCGTTTCACTATTCGCAGTATACAATCGGACGCTAAGTGATCCACCATAACGATTTATATATTCGGAAGCTTAGTAAGCCTACGCCATATAACATTTAAATACACGTATATAATTCGACGCCGACAACGCTACGCTTGGTGAAAGCCTGAACTACGATTATATACAGGGATCATTGTTAGGTGTCAGAGCACCTCCTGCTTTTTTTTGCGCCATGGTACTCTAACCATCCTAGAGATCACATAGACAAATTTTTAGGGTAGGGTTACTGAGCGTCCGTATATCCGGACGCTCAGTGACACTGGACGCAGCGTGAACCTAAGATTTAACATGGGCGGACGCACAGTTGTACCATATATATATATATATATATATATATATATATATATACATATCTTCCAGCATTAGGAAGCTCAAAAACGCATATTCGACGGTCTATGCCAAGCCCACACCACCCATAGGAAGCCCGGTTTCGGGCTTCGTAAAAATCATGTGTATATTTTTAATATCGTGATGTACAGGTTACAGAGGGCCCAAATTTAAATTTTAGGGTGGGCTTCCTAATGGTGCTATATTAATCGAAATTCCGTTTGAAGCCCGAGGGCGCTCTTGGTTATACACTTACACACTTTGTATATGTTTCACAGTTGATTTGTGGCCCGTCCCCGAAAATAGATGTATTGCATACAATACGACGCCCTTACACTTGGCAACGTTGTTATAGGTTAATTTACTTCTAATGATACATAATTTTCTCCTTTTGCTCTACGAAATTATGCTGTTCATCCGTGACTCCCCTGGCTAACATATTTTCAATTGCGCTACGCGCATACTCTGTATTATTAATGTAATTTTATTTCAATAGGTACATATCTAGCGATATCAGATTCCCTTTCTATCAATTTTCTAAAACTGGTAAATATGTTTACAACCTAAAGAGAAAATAGTAATTATTTACTGAGATTGCAGAAAATAAGTTTTAATTCAATATTTAAACTTGATCTATTTACACTTATAATAATAAAATTCTTTCAATATTTAGGACAAGATGTCTTACATTTTTATAAACCTTTTGTTTGTAACGGGTGTGAAGATAGCCACATCCACAAATTTTGTAGTACGGTAAAATAGGTGCTATTTCTTAGTATCAAAATTTGTGATAAAAACGTCCTAGGAGAGACTGCTTATTACTCATGCAATGTATCCGATACGATTTACCACCCTAGCTATCGTTCGGGGGTTGATATATGGGGTAAATGTACAAAAAATCGAAACAAAAATTATTTTAACCACCCCAACCAATTTTTACACTGAAAATTTTTATCGGAAAATATTCATTTTTACATAATGTATCCCCCTGAATTAGCTCCAAGTCGAAAATCAGGGGATGCAATGGTCATTCGGGGGTTAATAGGTTATATATAGAAAAAAAAAAAAGATTTAAGTATCTAAACTAATTTGTTGTCTCTAAAATTTTCATCTGGAAATATTCGCCTATACGTAGGCTATCCCTCTGTAACAGTTTCAAGTCGAAAATCAGGGGATGCGATAGTCATTCTGGGGTTGATAAGACACTTACTTAGAAATTCCGAACTCCTACGTATAGTAATTGTTTTAAGTACCTATCTAAAATAATTTTTACATCGAAAATTTTTATCTGGAAATATTCGCTGATGTATAGACTACCCATCCGAAACAGTTTAAAGTCCAAAATCAGGGGATGCAATGGTTATTCGGGGGTCGATAGGAGACTCTACTTAGAAATTTCGTAGTCTCGCGTAGGTAAAAAATTATTTAACTATGTAAACCAATTTTTCATCGAAAATTTTGATCCGGAAATATTGCTTTATGCATAAAGTATCCCCCTGAGACAGTTTCAAGTCGAAAATCAGGGGATGCAATAGTCAACAGGGGGTTCTTGAGACACTTACTTAGAAATGTGAAACTCTCACGTATGGTAATTTTTTCAAGTATCTAAACCAATTTTTACATCGAAAATTTTTACCTGGAAATATTTCTTTATACGCAGACTACCGCCCTGAAACAGTTCCAAGTCAAAAATCAGGGGATGCAATGGTCTTTCGGGGGTTCATATGACACTTACCAGGAAATTTCGTACTCTTACATATAGAAAAAATTATGTAACTATCCAAACCAATTTTTACATCGAAAATTTTTACCTGGAAACATTCCTTTGTACAGCCTCCCTGAAATAGTTTCAAGTCGAAAATCAGGGGATACGATAGTCATTCTGGTGTTGATAGAAGACTCCACCTCGAAATTTCGTACTCTGACGTATGGAAAAAAATATTCAACTATCTAAATCAATTTTAACATCTAAAACTTTTGTCTGGAAATATTCGTTTATACATAGACTACCCCCCTGAAATAGTTTCAAGTCGAAAATCGGGGGATGCGATAGTCATTTGGGGGTTCATAAGACACTTAACCTAGTAACTCATAGGTTGCATTTTTTTTCTATCTAAACCAATTTTTACATCAAAAATTTTTATCTGGAAATATTGCTTTAAACATAGACTACCCCCCTGAAACAGTCTCAAGTCGAAAATAAGGGGATACGATAGGCATTCTGTGGTTGATACCAGACTTCACCTCGAAATTTCGTACTCTGACGTATCGGAAAAAATATTATAGTATCTAAACCAATTTTCACATCAAAAATTTTTATCTGGAAGTATTGCTTTATACATAGACTACCCCCCTGAAACAGCTTCAAGTCGAAAATCAGGGGATGCGATAGTCATTCGGGGGTTCATATGACACTTAACTTAGTAATTTCGAACTCATATGTTTGCAATTTGTTTTTCTATCTAAACCAATTTTTACATCAAAAATTTTTGTCTGGACGTATTGCTTTATACATAGACTACCCTCCTGACACAGCTTCAAGTTGAAAATCAGGGGATGCGATAGTCATTCGGGGGTTGATACAAGACTTCACCTCGAAATTTCTTATTCTGACGTATGGAAAAAATATTTAACTATCTAAACCAATTTTTACATAGAATTTTTTTCTGAAAACAATCCTTTGTACATCAAATACCCTTCTGAAACAGTTTCAAGTCGAAAATCGGGGGATGCGATAGTCATTCGGGGGTTCATATGATTCTTAACTTAATAACTTCGAACTCATATGTTTGCAATTGGTTTTTCTATCTAAACCAATTTTTACATAAAAAATTTTTGTCTGGAAGTATTGCTTTATACATAGACTACCCTCCGGACACAGCTTCGAGTTGAAAATCAGGGGATGCGATAGTCATTCGGGGGTTGATACAAGACTTCACCTCGAAATTTCTTACTCTGACGTATGGAAAAAATATTTAACTATCTAAACCAATTTTTACATAAATTTTTGTTTTCTGAAAACAATCCTTTGTACATAAAATACCCTTCTGAAACAGTTTCAAGTCGAAAATCGGGGGATGCGATAGTCATTCGGGGGTTCATATGACACTTAACTTAGTAACTTCGAACTCATACGTTTGCAATTGGTTTTTCTATCTAAACCAATTGTTACATAAAAAATTTTTGTCTGGAAGTATTGCTTTATACATAGACTACCCTCCGGACACAGCTTCGAGTTGAAAATCAGGGGATGCGATAGTCATTCGGGGGTTGATACAAGACTTCACCTCGAAATTTCTTACTCTGACGTATGGAAAAAATATTTAACTATCTAAACCAATTTTTACATAAATTTTTGTTTTCTGAAAACAATCCTTTGTACATAAAATACCCTTCTGAAACAGTTTCAAGTCGAAAATCGGGGGATGCGATAGTCATTCGGGGGTTCATATGACACTTAACTTAGTAACTTCGAACTCATACGTTTGCAATTGGTTTTTCTATCTAAACCAATTTTTACATAAAAAATTTTTGTCTGGAAGTATTGCTTTATACATAGACTACCCTCCGGACACAGCTTCGAGTTGAAAATCAGGGGATGCGATAGTCATTCGGGGGTTGATACAAGACTTCACCTCGAAATTTCTTACTCTGACGTATGGAAAAAATATTTAACTATCTAAACCAATTTTTACATAAATTTTTGTTTTCTGAAAACAATCCTTTGTACATAAAATACCCTTCTGAAACAGTTTCAAGTCGAAAATCGGGGGATGCGATAGTCATTCGGGGGTTCATATGACACTTAACTTAGTAACTTCGAACTCATATGTTTGCAATTTGTTTTTCTATCTAAACCAATTTATACATAAAAATTTTTTGTCTGGAAGTATTGCTTTATACACAGACTACCCTCCTTACACCGGAGCAGGACTTTTGGGCGCAGGCGTTTGGGCGCCGCCGTTTGGGCGCAGGACATATGGGCACCGATCATTTGGGCGTCGGTCATTTGGGCGCCTACGCTTACGTAATGGATTTAACAAACTGATTTCATAGAAAAACTCACATCTACCAAATAGCTGCGAACAATCAAAGTTTATTGAATAAACGCACATTTACCAAATATCTGTGAATTATCCTTTAAAAATAATAAACTAAATAATACCTAGAAGTGGTTGAGTATTATAAAAAAAACCTTTTGCAATTAAGCCAAAAGCCATAAGCAGGTAGTAAGGCTAATCAGGTAGGTAGTTAACTAAATAATACCTAGAAGTGCTTAAGTAATATTAAAAAAACCCTTTTGCCATTAAGTACTAAGCAGGTAATAAGAAGGCAGTGAGACTAATAAGCTAGATAGTTTACTAAATAATACGTAGAAGTGCTTAAGTAACATGAAAAATCCCTTTTGCACTACGCATTAAGCAGGTAGTTAGGATAATAAGGTATAAAATGTGATTCTACCTATTTATTTTTTAGTATTTTAGTATTTGTCTCGCTTAGCTAGAGCAAAGAGTACTATTAAAGTATGGCTACAACCAAAAGTTCCGTGACGAACAGAGGAAAGGAAAAACTTTTCTATGAAGGGTTTTCCTATGTCTTTGATAAGGAAAGCAAGGACAATTCCAAGAAATTCTGGCGGTGTGTGAAAAAAAATCTTGGCTGCGTAAGAAGGATTCATACTGGGAAGGACAATACCTTTACAACAATTATTCGAAATCATAACCATGATGTCGATCCAGCAAATTTTGAAGTTTCGAAGATTAGAGAAGACGTCAGAAAAAGAGCCTCAGAGACTGTCGAAGCACCTATACAAATTATAAACCAAGTACTATCAAGCACTGGACCTACAGTTCAAGGACAACTACCAAACAAGGACGCATTCAGAAGATGTATTCAGCGAATTAGATCAAAATCAGATGCAGTTCCACCCTGTCCAACAAGTCTAAATTTGTTAGAAATTCCAGAGTCCTACCAAAGATACGAATATGCTCCACAGGAATTTGAACGATTTTTGCTTTTAGACACCGGACAAGATCCAAACAGATTGTTGGCATGTGGAAGAGAAAGTAACATTACTTGGAGTCAACATATAAAATCAATTTTTATGGATGGGACATTTAGACAGGCACCACCATTATTCGCCCAAATCTGTGTAATTTTAGTTGCACGTGATGGATTTGTACTACCAATTTGTTATGCACTTTTACCCAATAAACAGCGGGGCACATATGAGAAACTTTTTACAAGCCTTAGAGAGATGTGGCCAGAGTTTAACCCGGAAACAATATCCATTGACTTCGAAGCGGGAGTTATCGGTGCTATAAATTCAGTATTTCCAGACGCAGAAATACATGGCTGTTTCATTCATCTCATGAAAAACATCAAGAGAAAAATAGGTCAACTGCATCTGACACGTCAATATAATGAAGAACTTGAGTTTGCACTTAATGTTAGATGTGTTGCTGCCGTTGCATTTGTCCCGGAAGCTGATTTTCCAGCAACTATCGAAGTTTTAGAAGATACAGTTCCGAAGACCTCCTGCCATTGGTCAACTGGTTTGAAGATAATTATATCGGGAGACCTCTCAGAGCTGGAGGTCGAAGGAGACCATTATTCTCACCAGAGATGTGGAATGTGTACCGCAGAGTTTTATCAGATCAACTCAGGACCAATAACTTTGCGGAAGCAGCGCACAGGAGGCTCCAAACGGAGTTGGATATGGATCACCCTACGATATGGAGATCTATTTCCGGTCTGAGACGGTTCAGAAAGGAAGAGATAGCAGTTATGAACAGTTTTTAAGAGGAGATGCACCACCGGCTAAAAGAAGAAAATATTTGTTGGCCGACGAAAAGATAAAAAATATTGTACAAAATTATAATAATAGAACAATTTTAGAATTTCTTCGAGGAATTGCTCATAATTTCTTAATAGAATAAAAGTTTGTGTGGAAGCCGGTGTTTTACATTTGATTGTTTAAATATAAAATAGTGTTAAAAAATATAAAATAAATAAATGCTGGAAGTCGGTGTAGTTTTTCTTTTATACTTGATTGTTTAATACCATGGGCGCCCAAATGCCCTAGCGCCCAAATGAACGGCGCCCAAATGCCCGGCGCTCAAATGCCGGTGTCCAAATTCCGGCGCCCAAACGCCTGCGCCCAAAAATCACGTACCGCCTGACACAGTTTCAAGTCGAAAATCAGGGGATGCGATAGTCATTCGGGGTTTGATACGAGACTTCACCTCGAAATTTCTTACTCTGATGTATGGAAAAAATATTTAGCTATCTAAACCAATTTTTACATAGAATTTTTTTTCTGAAAACATTTTTTTGTACATAAACTACCCTCCTGAAACAGTTTCCAGTCGAAAATCGGGGGATGCGATAGTCATTCTGGGGTTGATACCAGACTTCACCTCGAAATTTCGTACTCTGACGTATGGAAAAAAATATTTAAGTATCTAAACCAATTTTTACATCAAACATTTTTGTCTGTGAATATTCCTTTGTATATTGGCTACCCCCCTGAAACAGTTTCAAGTCGAAAATCAGGGGATGCGATAGTCATTCAGGGGTTCATATGACACTTAACTTAGTAATTTCGAATTCATACGTGTGCAATTGTTTTTTCTATCTAAACCAATTTTTACATAAAAAATGTTTGTCTAGAAATATTGCTTTTTACATAGACTACCCCCGTGAGATAGTTTCAAGTCGAAAATCAGGGGATGCGATAGTCATTCGAGGGTTAATACGAGACTGCACCTCGAAATTTCGTACTCAGACGTATGGAAAAAAATATTTAACTATCTAAACCAATTTTTAAATCGGAAATTTTTATCTGGAAACATTCCTTTGTACATAGACTATCCCCCTGGAATAAAAACTATCTAATAGTACTAGTACTAATAAATACTAGTAAATAAATGATACTAATAGTACTAATAAATTACTTAATCAATAGCTTTTATTCAGCCAAAGAAAGTTATTACATTATTATTTATACACGTGCGTAATGATGTATATTGAAATACATAAATGTAACAGAGAAAAGAAGTTAGATAGGAAGTATCCTCAGAATTCATGTCTTTTAAAATAGAAAGCTATTAAATTTGTGTCGGGTTTCACATAAACATTCTGGCAACATTGTTGGGACTCGTACGGTTCGCAGTATCTATACATTTTATACACGTGGGCTTCATATAGATGTAATGTGTAGTGGGACTCCAACTACTGTTTTCTGATAATAATTTGTGTATTTAAATTTTTTAATTAAGTTACCCCTCTACTTGTCCCATGAAGTGTATTTGCTCTCTAATCATTAAATAATAAATAAAGTATGCGTAACTATAATTTAAATGCCGGGCTTCGGGTGCTCTTCAGAACATACCGGCCTTGGCTTTAACCGTAAGATATATATATATATATATATATATATATATATATATATATATATGGTACAACTGTGCGTCCGCCCATGTTAAATCTTAGGTTCACGCTGCGTCCAGTGTCACTGAGCGTCCGGATATACGGACGCTCAGTAACCCTACCCTAAAAATTTGTCTATGTGATCTCTAGGATGGTTAGAGTACCATGGCGCAAAAAAAAGCAGGAGGTGCTCTGACACCTAACAATGATCCCTGTATATAATCGTAGTTCAGGCTTTCACCAAGCGTAGCGTTGTCGGCGTCGAATTATATACGTGTATTTAAATGTTATATGCCGTAGGCTTACCAAGCTTCCGAATATATAAATCGTTATGGTGGATCACTTAGCGTCCGATTGTATACTGCGAATAGTGAAACGGTTCACTCAGCGTCATCTATTTTTAGCACATTTATACATATTTAGGTAGATTTAAACTGCCACTCTGCATCCTATGAAATATGTTTAATGAGTGGCTATTTACTGAGAATGAGACTTTCGGGTTTGGAGCAGAGTACTGATAAGTCGCGGAAAACGATCATTTTTCTGTTTTGTTGGTTAAACGGGTTAACGTATAAACAATGCCAGTTAATAATGATGTAACCCAATAATGCCCCTTAACTACTTCATTTTCTACAGATTTACAGTACTCAAATTAAAATTTGTTCTGTATAACAATTTACTTTTAAATTTTCGGGTTTTAAGTCGCGATTTAAAAAAAATTCAAATTCAATAAATAAGCAATAATTTAGTGAAAATTTAATTTTTGGAATCTTTACTTTGTGCGGATAAACTTTTAATTGATACTGAATAAATCTTGATGTCGAATACTAATTAAAGTCTCGTAGGTTCGTAGTTGAGAATTTTATTTGTTTTCAAATAATTAACAATTACGTAGCAAATAGATTTGATATAATTTGAAATTCATTGCGTTAATTAATAAAGGAATCGTTTTGTAAAAAACGCGCGGATTTATTAATGAATGGCAGTTTTACAGGTGATTAGACACCTTTAATTTTTTTAAAATTTTTAGTAGTTTGTGCATGTTTTGTTACTAGTACTAACGATCAAAACTCGATCACAAAAAACATTTTTCGCAGTTCAAGAGATTCCTTACAAATTTTTTTCTTCCATTTTTCCCAAGAACCTTTCCCTCGAAGATATTAGTAAGATATTAAAGATGAATTATCGATAATTCCCGATACTTGCCCTTTTAGACCAAGGAAATAAGATTTTCCCGCTTTTCCCGCCCGAAAAACCCGCTGAGTCCATCCAAGATTTTTTTTGTGTTAATTTAGTTATTGCTGATAAATGGCAAAAAACAGTGATTTTTTACTTCATTTTAATCCTACGTGAAATTGATGCATTTCATTAAAATCCATTAAAGGCAATCTTGTAAAGCATAAAAAAACCTTCAAAATTACCTATGGTACAAGTTTTTTAGTGTATTTGTTGTTTAATTATACAAGGAAAAAGGAAAAAAGACGGAATTTCTAAATTATTTATAAATACTGCAAAAAGGGCTCAACAGCTTTGATTTTTTGTGAAAAGTATGGTATTGTGGTGCTAAAGTTTCCATAAAAATTCAAAGTGATTCGTCAAATAGGTATTGCAAAATTGAATTTGTTTTTCCCAGACAACTTAATTTTGATATAAATTTCTACGTAAAAGAATAAAGTTAGGGAATTCTGAAGAGTGCTATTTGAACAATAGGAATTGCTCTATCAATGTACTATGTTGAAATTCATAAATTTTAATTCTAACAGTAATAAACTTTCTATGGCAAAATATTTCATTTCTTAGCTAATAAACAATTAGAATAACTCTTTTGTTTTCAACTCTAGAGAAATAGTCTTCTTTTATCCTAAAAGGTGTTATTTTTATACCTTTATAATTTAAAAAAAAATTGCCCTACGACCAACAGGAACGGAGTTCAGAGACACGTTGGCCCTAAAAGATTAAGTTTTTTTATATTTACACTCAAATAAAGTATACTTTTTTCTTATAAAATATTATCTATGTGGAGTGCATCATTTTTAACAACTTCCTAATGTTTAAAAATAAAAAAAATTGTTATAAACATTTCAATAATTAAAAAGAAAAAAGAAAAAAGTTACATGTAGAAGTTTATAATAATTTGTGTAAATAATGATTTATTTAATTAAAATATTAGGTTTATTTATACATTTATTATATATCCCTATTGTTCACAAAAAAGTTATCATGAGGTACAAAGAAACATTGATTATTATTATATAATAAAATGTTTTGAAAATCTTTAAATATTTATAACAAATTATTGATTTAAAAATATGTATTAGGGGATTGTTAAAAATAAAACAAACCGTATCGTTAATATTTCATAAGAGCTAAATATACTTTATTTGAATATAAACATGAAAAAACTAAATTTTATTTGCTAATATGTCTTTTTTCTACTTTATAAATAGATAAACATTTCTTATAATAATTTTTGATTTTTTTTAAACGGGACTTTACTTTTATGCATTATGCAAATCGAAAAGATAAGAAAAGGAACAAAAAAATTGTAATAAATTGTTTAACAAATTATTATGTTTATTTATGAAATTAACAAACAACAAATTGCTTATTCTTGATATACTCGACAAGCTAATACAAGCTAAGAAATAATCAATTGATGTTAATTGCTAACGTGTCTTTTTTCTACTTTATAAATAGATAAACATTTCTTATAATAATTTTTGATTTTTTTTTAAACGGGACTTTACTTTTATGCATTATGCAAATCGAAAAGTTAAGAAAAGGAACAAAAAAATTATAATAAATTGTTTAACAAATTATATTTATGAAATTAACAAACAACAAATTGCTTATTCTTGATATACTCGACAAGCTAATACAAGCTAAGAAATAATCAATTGATGTTAATTAGTTTCGGAGATATAACAACTTCCATCAGTTTGAAGATGCAACTTTACTTCAAATTGAGCATCCACATCACACGCTACTGGCTGGCTTGAAAAAACCTGATTTGAAACCCTGCTTGATAATTTTTTTAAATTGCTAGACCGAAAATTTAAAAGTTTATTTTTATACAGAACAAATTGAAATTTGAGTACCGTTAACCTGTAGAAAATAAAGTAGTTAAGTGGCATTATTAGGTTTCATTATTAACTGGCAGTTGCATTGTTTATACGTTAACCCAGTTAACCGATAAAACAGAAAAATGATCGGAAAAGTAGATTCCCGGGCTATTAGGCCGTGGTCCATGCAGGTTTCTTGAGCCTGACGTTTCGTCTACATCTGCGGCAGACATCTTCAGAGGCGGTGTGGTAGCGGTCTTAGTGTTCTTCTAAGATTCGCGTCCGCGACTGCTTCTCCGGTTCGAAAGTCCTTTCTATTTATACCGATGTCCCTTATTTCTAGAATATTCCTGTTTATCTGTATAGGGTTGTCTTTATCCGTTGATGTTTTCGATGGTCCTAATGGGTTTGTTGTTGTGTTTCGGGTTAATGATGTGTTAAATGTGTTTGTTATTGCCATCCGGTTTAACGATGTGTTTGTATTGTTTGCTAATGGTTTTGTTTTCGTCCTTTTTAATGCAGGTATCCATATGTTGTTTACTTTTACACTTTCTTCTTTCCTGTTGAAATTTTTCTCATGTTTGTGTATTTCTATTGCTTCTCTTTGTAACCTCGTGTGATAATGATTTGTCGTCGCAAGTATTTGTGTGTTTTCGAACCTTATTATGTGGTCACCGTTTTCCTGTAGTGCGTGTTCTGCTATGGCCGATTTTTCTATTTGTCCAAGTCGACAGTTTCTCTTGTGCTCCTTAACTCTTGTGTTAACAGACTTTCTTGTGGTTCCAATGTATACTTGACCACATGAACAAGGGATTCTGTATACTCCTGAAGATGTTAATGGATCTCTTCGGTCTTTGGGGCCCCGTAGATTCTCTTGAATTTTTCGGGTGGGTCGAAAAACTGTCTTTATTCCTTCCTCCCGCATTTTCCTGCCTATCCTGTCCGTTATATTTTTAATGTAGGGTAAGTATACCACACTTCCTTGGTGTTGCTCTGTTGGGGTCGTCGTTCTTGTATTTGGATGTAGTGCTCTCTTGACTTCCTGTCTTGTGTAACCGTTTTTCTGTAGTGCTCTTTCCAAATGTTGTAGTTCTTCTTTTAAATATTCAGGCTGACAAATACGTGTTGCTCGTGTTGCTAGTGTCTTGATCATACCTCTCTTCTGTCCTGGATGGTGGTTGGATTTGCTATGTAGATATCGATCTGTATGTGTGGGTTTACGATACACTGTGTGCCCCAATTTACCATTTTCTTTCCTCATGACCAAGACATCCAGAAATGCTATTTGCTTGTTTACTTCCCGTTCCATTGTGAATTTTATATTGGGGTGAATGCTGTTGATATGAGTCAGGAAATTGTTGAGTTCCTCTTCTCCATGCTGCCAGACCACAAAGGTGTCATCAACGTATCTGTACCAATGTTTTGGTTTTTTCTTTGCCGTCTCTATTGCTTTTTCTTCGAATTTTTCCATAAAAAAGTTTGCCACTACTGGACTCAGCGGACTACCCATGGCAACTCCGTCGATCTGTTCGTAAAATTCTTCATTCCATTGAAAATATGAGGTGGTGAGGCAGTGTTTGAAAAGGGCTGTAATGTCCTGAGGAAAGATTGTAGCGATATACTGCAGAGTCTCGTGGATAGGTACTTTTGTGAATAATGAAACGACGTCGAAGCTGACGAGTATGTCCTTAGGGTTAAGAGTGATATCTTTGAGTTTCTCCACAAAATGGGTCGAGTCCTTGATAAATGAGTAGCTGTGTCCTATGTGTGGTTTCAGTAATACTGTAAGATGTTTTGCCAGATGGTATGTAGGAGATCCAATCGAACTCACTATTGGTCGTAATGGTACCTCTGGTTTGTGGATTTTTGGTAGTCCGTAGAGTCTGGGCGGTAAGGCTTCTGATATTTGGATGGCCTGCTTTGACTGTTCTTCCAGAGATGATTCCTTGATGAGTTGGTTCGTCTTTCTTAGAATCTTCGCTGTTGGGTCCTTGGGTAGTTTTCTGTATGTGCTAGGTTCCAGTAGTTTCAGTATTTTGCTTCGGTACTCTTCCATGTCCATGATGACTGTCGTATTTCCTTTGTCTGCAGCCAGAATAATAATGTTTGGGTCATTGTTAAGTTGTTTTATTGCTCTCCTTTGTTTTCCAGTCAGATTGCTTGCAGGTGTGCATGTGCATGTGCATGTGTATGTGTATGTGCATGTGCATGTGCATGTGCATGTGCATGTGCATGTGCATGTGCATGTGCATGTGCATGTGCATGTGTATGTGCATGTGCATGTGCATGTGCATGTGTATGTGTATGTGCATGTTCATGTGCATGTGCATGTGCATGTGCATGTGCATGTGTATGTGCATGTGTATGTGTATGTGCATGTGCATGTGCATGTGCATGTGCATGTGCATGTGCATGTGCATGTGCATGTGCATGTGCATGTGCATGTGCATGTGCATGTGCATGTTCATGTGCATGTGTATATGCATGTGCATGTGCATGTGCATGTGTATGTGCATGTGCATGTGCATGTGCATGTGCATGTGCATGTGCATGTGCATGTGCATGTGCATGTGCATGTGCATGTGCATGTGTATGTGCATGTGTATGTGCATGTGCATGTGCATGTGCATGTGCATGTGCATGTGCATGTGCATGTGCATGTGCATGTGTATGTGCATGTGCATGTGCATGTGCATGTGCATGTGCATGTGCATGTGCATGTGCATGTGCATGTGCATGTGCATGTGCATGTGCATATGCATGTGCATGTGCATGTGCATGTGCATGTGCATGTGCATGGGCATAGGGATGTGCATGTGCATGTGTATGTGCATGTGCATGTGCATGTGCATGTGTATGTGCA